>JACXGJ010013819.1:0-15753 GCA_016801105.1 Esox niger | reverse complement strand
AATAACACACGGTTCACGTTTTATGAATGAACATATCCTCAAATGAAAGCTGTCAATCCACATAGCAACATCTGATTCATTATTTGGGGCCATTCATTGTAATCAAATGGGAGTTTATACCATTTTGTGATTCCTAGTAAGACTCCAGACATCACAACCACTTATTGCAATGGGTTCTGTAACTCAGGATAATTTTAATCATTATGATAATGAGTTTAATGGTTTTCTTGGGATGCTATCATATTTTGGGGGGGGGGGATCGTTATTTTTGTCTGTATCCCTCTCATTCCACACAGAGACAATACAACCATGTCACTAGTTTTCCATGGAGATTAACAGACCAGGAAAACACAGGGCCAACTGTGTCACTATTATAGGGGCTCAGCATTATTAAAGTTATATTATAAACAGACTGGAGGCATAGATGGTTTTTCATTCCTGAGTCTGTCCTAGCCCTGGGGCAAGATCTGTCCTATGCCTGGGGCTAAGCTGTCAAACAGGCAGAGTTCAAAATAAAAACGGTGCACAAATATATCTTTACTAGGTCCCACATGGCGACCTCCTCTGTCAGCAATATGCTGTTGCCAATAGGTCTATACATCCAGCTGGATGGCAGAGGGCAATGCACACCTGTCTACTGTACACTTTCACTCCATTGGCAGGCCATCGTCCTTCCCCTTTACCTTGATTAAACAGACATATCCAAGTACTTTCCCATTGCATGCTAAGGACAAGAGTCTTATATTAAACCAGGCTGCACCAATTAACACTAATGATGTCTTATAGATTGTTCAAAGGCCACACAGTCAGACAATTGGGGTCAAACGTCATAAGAACTGCCACTAATTCCCAAAAAGGCACAACTAACATCCTCAAAAATGAAAAAAACAAGGTACAAAAGTAATTGATTACAAAATAGAGTACAAAAGTAAAGGCAAAGCCGGTACAAATTTACAAACAATTCCTGTCCTGTTCTGACAGGAAGTTCGACAGATGGGCCTGCCAGATCCCATGTGAAAACATTATGCAACTATATATTTGTTTTCGGTCTTTGATTCATGCAGATAGAATTCTTGCTTCTAGATCACAAGGAACATCAAGCTAATTTAAAAAACGCAACACATTTAAAATATATCAGAACAGGTTTGGCGGGTGAAAGATTAGGCCTGTTGAGAGAGGAATAAAAAGCTAATGTCTATTCCTGACAGCAAATAGCAGGATGGATTAATAAATATTTTTCCACAGAGTTTAAGAAACACAATAACAAAACGAGAGAGAGGGAGGATGAGAGCTGCTGAAGCACAGCTCAGCACAGAGTAACACAAGGTCTAATTAAACTATCAGTCAGCCAAGGAGAGAACAGCTGTCCTAATCTCCCCATTCAGTTAAACATGCTCACACAGAATTAGAAGACACACACACACACACACATGCACACACGCACACAAACATACATTAATATAAAAATGGTTTATTCAAATGTTTGGCAATTCACCCTAAGATGCCCCTAGCAAACAGATGCCAACTGTTCTTTACTAATGCCTTAAATACAGTTTTCACATTGGCTATGTACAGTATCCTGGTGTGTTCCTCTGTACAGAGACAGACTGGAAGTAGGAGTAAAGCTCATGGAGAGCTGGCGCACTAATGAAGTGTTTCTCTGAGTGAAATGTAAAGGTCTTATTTTACACCCAAATCAAACACCCACTCCTTTTGACACTCCTCAGAGGCCAATGTACTTATTTGGAGTTAACAGAGGGGTCCTGGAACTCAATGAAACATTGGACCAATGACACAAGATTCCATTCTGGATTAACCAAGATGTTTTGCTGGACCACAACGGAAACGAGATGACTTTCCCCTGAGTGACCGACGTATGCATCAATGTTGGTGCTGATTTGTGAACTGCATCTATTCACAGGCGTGGGGTTCTTAGTAAACACAGTCCACTGTTCAGGTAGTGTGACAACAAAAACACTGGCAGTGTTGAATGTCTGTTGTCGTCTTCTTTGTAAACACAGTCCACTGTTCAGGTAGTGTGACAACAACAACACTGGCAGTGATGAATCTCTGCTAGTTCACACCTGACCAACAGAGCAGTGTATTTTAAACACCATCTGCTCGGCTAGCAGACAGACACCTCCCTCGGCCCGTTAGTTATACTGTGTGTTGTGACTCGTTCATTTTTACAACTGTAACAGTGGGCCTCTAGGGCCTGTCAACAATTCTGATTGCAGGCAACCGCTTAAACCTTGACTGTGCCCCACATGGAAAGACAGCCAGAGCCCCTCCTCATATTTACAAGGCAACTGCAGTAAAAGATACTCTGCAGCCAGGGACCCGACTCCACTCGCCTTTCTAACCCTGGGCCCAAGTCACAAATATCTTATTATTTTTCAGAAAACAGTTAACCTCACATGTCTGTAGATCATTGGTCACAGTACACTTGCCATAAAGTATTACTTTTCCACTTGCAAATATAACTTGCCATGGTCAGCCGATGACGGATGTCTGGAGGAGGTCAGGTCTAACGCTTTGTCTTCTTTTCAGCTTTATTTGCATGGGTACGTTCCAATTCCTGCTGTGATCTGAATTAAAGATGACAGATCCATCTCTGTGGGGCAACAGGCAGCAGGCTGTTCACTCCTCTCCCTTACAGGCCAGTGTTCTTTTCAAGGTATAGTAAAATAATGAAATGTCCGGTAACTACTAGAGCAATAAGCATTGGCAGAGTCAGAGCTTCTGCATTATGTCAAAATAACACAACCGCTTTCTAATGTAAATCACTCTACAATGTAGAAATGACCAAATTAAGAAGTCAGAATTACTCTATAAACAAGTTGCCCAAATCTACTAACATTTGAACAAATTAATTAACACTTAACAGTACAGACCACATGGAATACATTAGAAAACAACGGCATAAGTAAACCTTACACCACAAATAACACAACGACCTCATGGGCCAAACAATGTAATTTAGTAAGTCGGATCACTATGGCATAACGAAGCATTCCTGCTAATCACCTTTGCTAGCTAACATCTCCATCACACCCAGTAAGTGTGATAAAGGATTTCTATTGATAGTTTACTGTGTATGTATTTTTTTTATAGATTCCTTGAATTGAGGAGAGAGACCTCAGTTGATACTCCTCAGTTTATGACTTGGCAGAGTCTGCATTATTAATCAGCATCTGGCTCATCAGTTTAATTCTATAAATGCTGGATCTTTTTGGCAAGACTCATCTTTGGGCCAAGTTATATCAAAATTGGGCCGGTGGTATCTTGGATCTACAGTGCTGCTTGAAAGTTTTTTAACCCCTTGGGCAATTACAGATATTTTTAGTTTTTACCATGTAATCGTTATTAAATCAGAACCAGTCTTTTTATCTGACATCATAGGTTTAAAGTTACTAACATACACTGATGAGCCAAAACATAATGACCACCTACCTAATATGCTGTTGATCCTCCAAGTGTTGCTAAAACAGCAGCAACCTGCCGAGGAATGGATTTGTTTACTGTGTATGGATTTGTTGGTCCAGCACATCCCGTAGATGCTCAATCGGATTCAGATCTGGGGAATTTGGAGGCCAGAGCAACACCTTGAACTATTCATCATGCTCTTAAAACCATTTCAGAAAAATGTGTGCATTAAGGCAGGGCACATTACCCTGCTTAAAGAGGCCACTACCTTCAGGGAACAGTATTGCCATGAAGGGGGATATCTGGTCTACAACAATGTTTTGGTGGGTGGCACGTGTTAAAATGACATTCACATGAATGCCCAGACCTAGGGTTTCCCAGCAGAACATAGCCCAGGGCGTCACACTCCCTCCACCAGCTTGTCATCTTCCCACAGTGCATCCTGGTGCCGTCATTTCCCTCAGGTAAATGGTGGACACGAACATAGTTGAAAACGTCCCTCGGACCAGGCGACCTTCCACTGCTCCAAGGTCCAGTTCCGATGCTTGCATGCCCATTGTAGGCACTTTCGACTGTGGTCACAGGGGTCGGTCACAGGGGTCATTAGGGGGACTCTGACAAGTCCGCATCTACGCAGCCCCATATGAAGAAGGGTGCAATGCACTGTTGGTTACGACACATCCCTCCTGTAACGGTCATTAAATCTTCTGTGACAAAAGAAATGTGGCCCTTGTCAAATATACCTTGTCAAATAGGTACAGACCTGGGTGAGTAAATTGTTGGATACTAAATGAACCAATCACAAAGAGTGTGGGTCGGAAGTAGAGACAAGAAGCCTGATTAGTTTGGTGTTACCCATAAAGGCGAATGCACAACACATCATGTCGAGAGGAAAGGATATCTCAGAGTACACCAGGTAGAAGGTAGTGAGAGCACATCTCAAATAGATTTGAGCTCCGTCAGTCCCCTATGAGACAAATCATTTACAAATGGAGAGCATTTAACATGACAGCAATTCTTCACAAGAGTGGATGCTATTTCAAAATATCCCCAAGAGACAAGAAAAATGATGAATCTGGTTAATGCCAACCCAAGCAAAACATATGGAGATTCTCAGACCTCCCTTGCCACATCTCAGTTTACTGTGCATGCTTCAACATTAGGAACACTGAGTCAAAATGGCATTCATGGGAGGATTGCTAGAAGAAGCTTCTGCTGTCAAAAAAAGAACAAAACTGTCCATCTTAACTTGGCCAGAGACCACCTGGACAAACATGAAGGTTTCTGGAAGTCTATTCTCTGGATAGATGAGTCCAAAATGTACTGTTACAATCCAAAACCTTATCCCAACAGTCAAGCATGTTGGTGAGAATGTCAAGACCTGGGACATCTTTTCCTCTTCTGGACAAACGCACATAATTAAGAGAACCATGAATTCTGATGTATACCAGGGGATTCTTGAACATAAATTCAAGAAATCAGTCAAGGAGCTAATGCTGGCCTGAAAATGGTTCTTCCAACAAGACAACAACCCAAAGCATTCATGTAAATCTACCAAAGAAAGGCTTAGGAGAAGATCTGTGTTTTGGATTGGCCAAGTCACTACTGACCTAAATCCAATCAATATGCTTTGGCAGCACGTGAAGCGGACAATATATGCCAGAAACCTTCTTTGAATAGTATAGAAAAATCCCTCATAAAAAATGTCAGAGACTGATAAGTGGCTATAGGAGATGTTTACTCCAAGTTATTGCACCTATTGGAGGTTACATAAGATATGTGAATCTCAAATGTGTCTGAACATGCTTTTCTTCACACACCAAGTTTTTGTTGTCCGGTGGCGGTTCTGGCTTGTGCTATAGGGGACTTCGGATCCTGAGACATGTGGGTTTTGCAGCTTTTTTATTATAACCCATGATAAAATGGCTGTGTGCTACATGCTGCTTGAGATGTGCCATTGCCAAATAAATGACATCCTCTAATCCTCCACGATATGGGACATGAAGTGCGGCCAGTGAAGAGGGCTGGTTAGCCAACCTAAGACAACCTAAGACATGCATAGTCGTGCATCTGGTCACAATCTACAATATACAGCTAAGATAAGTGAATGAAGAGCACATATGAAATTAGTTTTAGTTAAATAAACCACTTTTGTTAAATAAAATATTTAAATATGTTTTTGTGTCTTGTTTGGAATGTAAATATGTACATGTATAAATAATGATCCTTCCTGTAGGGTACACAAAATATCAAGCAGGACTGTATATGGAGCTGTAATCCTCGGGGACAATAAAGTAAATGACCAACACCAATAGGACCTAGATGGTAATATTTGTCTTTTCTAACTCAACTGTGTGCTGGGACTGCATGAAATGACAGTTAAATATCTTCACCCCCTCACAGCCCAGCATACAACATGTCTTCCCATTCTGGACTTAGTTAATGATGTGTGCAAAATGGCATACAATTATGTAAAGCAGGCTAAAGTATCCAACTGGCTGTCAGGGCCAGTGGGGTGTCAATCCAGTAATGTTCGTAGCCCCTCTTTTCTCAGCCCAACTAGCATAATACCTTCCATCTCTCTGCTCTGGCCACTGTCTCCTGGAGGATTTCAGAACAGGCCAGTAAACAAGACCACATTGGACTAAACATACACAGCCGGTCACTACTGGACAGGACAGTCTTGGAGTGAACATACATAGCCGGTCACTACTGGACAGGACAGTCTTGGAGTGAACATACATAGCCGGTCACTACTGGACAGGACAGTCTTGGAGTGAACATACATAGCCGGTCACTACTGGACAGGACAGTCTTGGAGTGAACATACATAGCCGGTCACTACTGGACAGGACAGTCTTGGAGTGAACATACATAGCCAGGATAGTCTGGTCTCATGTAAAGCTCATTATGGATTTATACTCTGAGTCAACTTGAATAAATAAGGGTTCATTAAGGCCAACGTCCCTCCCCAGCATACACTGAGCAGCCATTTTTCTAAGGATGTTCCTGTATCCTTATGCTCTAGCTGAAGGAGGACATAAGCCATTTTCCCTCTATTTCTCTAAACAATCTACACCTGTCTGCCATCAGTCCACCCAGAGGACATATTAAGTCTAGAGTCTAGACCCTAATGAACATCAGGAAAGAGAAAGACCCGGTAGAGAAAACTGCAGACTGACTCCATGGGCTCTGTGCTTAATGAGCCATTTAACAATTAGTCGTGCTTGGGAAGGTTGGATTTCTTTGAGTAGTTTGAGGAGCGAGGTTCTGTGTCATCCACTGGGAGTTGATTTTGCAGAGGGAAAACGCTGATAGAGTTCATGTGAAATTAGCTTTAGTCACCAGCACACTTTCTAATGCTGAAACTATGCGAGTGCTCGCCCATGTACAGCTAGTCTTTTGGTGACATGGGAGACTGTAGTGGCCCAGTTCTCCGCTCAGCAGCACTGAAGAGTGTACTTAAAAGGGCACATCAGGGAGATGCACAAAAACACAGGGATAACACTGCTATGAACACACACAGCATACATGTCCTAACTCAGGCACAAACCCGGTGTCGGTCGCTTCCATTAGGCATGTTAGGCAGCCACCTTTGGTCCCAGAAGGCCCAGAACCGCGTGAATATACAAAATATACTAATAATAATACTTTATTAAATAATTTTTTGTCTTACTCAAAATGATACCCGAATTGAATCAAACCCCTCTCTTGGTAGCACCTGGAATGACGGTATGTCATGTAACTCAGTCAGCCTGCTGCACAGCACGAGATGGACAGACAAGTATTTAAAAGATGAAACACCGGTACGTGAGCAGGGCAGAAAAAAGAAGGAAGGAGGAAAATAGCATGAATGTCCATAACAGTGGTAGCTTAGCGGCTGCAAGTATTACTGAACATGGTGGTTTGACAACCACTTACGAATGCGCTATCCTGACGTGGACCATCACAAACGGCCTCCAGACAGAGGTTAAGAAGACGCTCATTCAATGCAATCATGTCATTCTTCTCATATCACACATTTTGATAACAATGAAGCCAATGTTGAATATGAGGGTGATAACAAGTGATACTGATCACAAATTAGCAATGTTGACATTTACACTCCCTTGGATCCCCAAGAAAGCTCTGACAGTGTAGTTACAGAATAAAATGTCTGATCCAGGTAGACGTGGCCCTCACGGCTGACAGATGAGGAAAGGTACACAACAGTGAGAAAAGAAAGGTATAGGAATGCACTTGATTGATCATGATTAAGAAAATGAACTCTTGAACACAGTGGCTAAGTTCTTCGTGCTTCACAGCAGTCGTAGCTTGTACACTTATTATGTGCCCTTCAGATCATTATTTTAAACTAATTGATTTACTCTACTGAAAGGGGCAGCAATGCAAGAGTCTTTGGAAGTGACCGTTCCATTCAACAATTAAGAAGGTATGTTCGATATGTTGCCGGTCTGGCTTTGATAAGCACAATAACCAGTCACTGCCTATGGCCCCCAAATCACTATAACTGCCACTAAAGTCTCACCATGAAAAATAAACATGTTACACTAGTTCACACACATGCAGAAACGGGGAAAAAAGTATTGCCTTGAGAACAGCTCTACTACAGTCTACTTATTCACGAATTAAACAATGTCATTAAACCATGTCGACAAGACTAGGAAGACACCTGACGCTCTGCACATTTAGAGCGTCAACATCTAGTCCTGGAAATATCTGGCTTCATCTGCAACGAAAAAAGAAATTGCTAAATGGGAATGACTACAGCTGAGATGGTGGACAGAGGAAATTAACAAAGCAAACCGTTGAGGCTTAAAGAAAAATCTCGATATGCTGAACTTAAAGTCTGCTCACGTTTCCTCTTGTACTTTCAAACATCTGCAGGTTATCTAAGCAATACAACAGGGACCCCCTTTCAGTGGTAATGCCAGTGAATTCAGCATGTACAGTGTCTGTGCCCTGAAGCGTTTGTTCCAAGACTGCTGGGTAAAATACATTGAATTTCACAACCAACTCCTAGCTTTTAGAAGCACTGGGATTGTAATTATTCACTCCACACAAACAGAAACTAGTTACCATTTGTTCATGCAGGTAAATAGCACCTCTAAAATGTGAACTGATTTTCTTGTATTTTTCACCAAATACTTAATCAAGGGTAAACCACAAAGAAAAACCCTTTTCTGTAAAAATGAAGCTCGGCTTAGCTTCCTATTTGAGTCTCAATGAGAACCTAACATTTGCTGGTCTTTACTGACAACGGAAATATTATTCATACAGTATAAATCACTCGGGGGAAATTAGGCTATAATTGTTTACAAACTGCCACCCATCTCAAACAACTAAAGCTTTGGATGTTAGCACATTTACAGTATAAATCCATAGAAATGTTTTACCCAATGGATAAAAATAAATACAAATAATCTAAATTGTTTAGGCTAGATGCCATGTTATCACATTAATCGTGTCCACAATTACGAGGATTCCATGTAATTCACTAAAACAACAAAGAGCAACCCAGAGGAAAAACGAGTCTATGGTGTAACGAGAATACATTCAGCTCCGTATGAAACCCTGCTTGTTCGTGTATGTAATATGATACCAGGAAACATTCTTTATATAACATGGACCCCATTGTCTACAAATCTGATATCCCGGTTACCATCTTCCACACCGCACCTTCACCCGGTCACCTAGTTGGACCGCGGTTATCCCATTTGTCTTACTGTCTTCTTTATGATCATTCTCGGCCTCAGGCGGTCTACAGGTACTATGGTCTGTGACTGGTTCTTCCTACCTATACTTCATGCCGGTCCGTATACTCTGGTCGCTGGATGTGGGCTGGTTCTGCACAGTGAGCTGTCCCAGGCTCCGGGCAACCATGGCCACAGCCCGGAACTTGCTGCGGGTACCGGTGTTGGGGCTGTTGGCATTCTGCCGGTTTAGCCGTTCCTCCGTGCTGCGGCTTACGCCACCACGGTTGTGGTCCGTGCACACCAACGACACCTGCATCCTGGCTAGGACTGGACGCGGCTCGGCGCGGATTCAGCTGCTCCTTTCAGAGACAGCTCCTGTCAGTCTGCACTGTGCCTTGGTCAGGGTGTCCCTGGACGGCTGCGAGATTTAGTGCGGGAAAGCTAGAGAACGTCTGCAGAGAGAAGAGGACACTAGAGTGCTCTTTTACTGAAGGGGTCCTGCTCCAAAACTGCCTCTGCCGGTGTCTCCGCGCTCCAGTCTGTTGCCACAGGAAAATCCTCCCGGTCCCGACCAGTCACAAAAAAAAGGTAAAGTATCCGTCGATGAGAGGAACAGTTTAATGAATATCCCTTGGCATTTTCATTTCAAACGTGTTTATTAGGAAGTAGGCAATAAGGGAGAGTACTAAATTGTTACTGAGCTTCTGTTCCCTTTGCTGTCTTAACTGCTGCGTCCGCGATTCATCCGTCTGTGTCACACAAGCATTCAGTTGTGATCAGAGGCTCATCACAGACTGACCGGCAGATGTAGTCATCCAGTCCAATTGTCCTTTAATCTGGAGCTCAGCACTGTAGATAACACCTCACGCTGAAAACAGGGGAGCCAGATCAACACAAGAAGATAGAGGCGGGAGATGAAATATTCCAAGAGTTCACATTCTGATCCTTTACCATAAGAACCCAGCAGCAGCTGTTGGTCTGTGAGAGGGTAACCGCTCGTTCACTAACTCACATCTCCTGGGTGTCTCCCGGATTGAAACGTACATGTGTATGCCTAGCGCTCAGCACAGAGGCAGAGTGAGCGCGGGCAGGAGAGGAGGAGAAAGAGAGGAGAAAGTGGGAGGGATATGAAAATATGCAATGTGAAGAAATATTAGTAGAGTTATCGCAGCGAGTGCGCAAACTAGAGATGAAGGGAGGGGACAAGAGAGCTCTGTGTCTACCACTAGTCACTGGAGTGGACATGCTGGCTGGGGTATTTCCTGGCCATCTACCTCAATGCTCCAGTATGGCTCAGTCTGATCTGGTTTGTCAGTGGAGCCAACGGTAGTTCAGTGTCGTTCAGAATGGGAATTTTAGTACAGTCAAGCCTCATTAGATCCAGCAAGGTACAGATGTGATTCAATAGTACATCATGCCACAGTCAGGTCCAGATGTGGTACAATAGTACATCATGCCACAGTCAGGTCCAGATGTGGTTCAATAGTACATCATGCCACAGTCAGGTCCAGATGTGGTTCAATAGTACATCATGCCACAGTCAGGTCCAGATGTGGTTCAATAGTACATCATGCCACAGTCAGGTCCAGATGTGGTACAATAGTACATCATGCCACAGTCAGGTCCAGATGTGGTACAATAGTACATCATGCCACAGTCAGGTCCAGATGTGGTTCAATAGTACATCATGCCACAGTCAGGTCCAGATGTGGTTCAATAGTACATCATGCCACAGTCAGGTCCAGATGTGGTTCAATAGTACACCTTAGTCTGGTCAGACACATGAGTAAACCTCTGGAGCAGATGGAATGTACAAGGCAGCAGAAAGGCACATGGTGACCATGACCAGGGTTGCGGTCAGATGGTTGGGCGGGGGCAGAATAAGTGCTGGGCATTGTGAACTGAACAATATGTGAACTCCAACAACTTAGAACTGATAGTTGGAAAAGTTGAATGGGTCATTTTAGATATTTCAGTGTATTATTACTAGTCACTGACCATCAGTTTGAGCTGTGCTGTCCCATTCATCTGGTCATCTGGTTGTATTAGATTGGCCAGGCTATCCACTAGTGGTCTCCATCTAGTGGTGACATTGAGTACTGACGCTTAAATCAGCTAACGTCTGGTTAAGAGCTCTACGGTACTTCAAGCTGATTAATCGAGGCAGCTCTATCGTTCTTACTCACCCAGGCTTTGGAGAGAGAAGTCTGAACAGAATACCTTTGTTTTCAAGTGTTAATTCAATGTTTCATGCTGAACCAAACCTTGCTTGGGGCGTCAAAAAGCCTGGAGTAAATTGTGGTACTGTGGGAGGGCAATCGGGTATGAAATATTTATGATGTAACTTTATCTGCCCCGATGTATGTCATAGGGACCTTACAGTTGAGTGCACTGTCATGTATCTCCCCAGTTCCTACTCAAACTGACACACATTAACCGACAATAAATCATTACAGGCATACTTATTCATCTGAGTCATTCACTTCCGTACACGAGACAGAATAAACATACAGGGATGGGACACGGTCCGTGTTCTGGGGGGACAGTGACTGAAGTCTGGCTTAGCATAATAATGGTGGAAGGTACTGCTGTGGTAATAACATTAACACACTGCTGGGTGAATAAGCGAGAGGAGACAGCAGAGGCACGCGGATCAAGTCATCTAATACGAGCCCTCATCTTCCCAGGCCCCTGGAGCTAGTAGTCTCCGCTGGGGGAGATCATTAAGGGGAGATAGCACATGAACCGGAATGCAGTAAGGCCGTGTTGAGAAGCCACCTCCTTCAAAGGAATCCAGCAGACAAGCTGGAGACAACCGACACGCCGATGATTAGAGCCCAACCTTTCGCTGGTAGAGAACAGGGGAATTTATACAACCACGTCTAGATTGGGTATTACTCTTGTCTGAGGAAGGACCTGGTGTGAACTGTATATGAGTGTGTGTGGGCCAAGGAAAGTGACTGTGGAGGATAATGGGCAGGTGTACTGATTGTTTTACAAGACATGTAACTCCCGGCAAGAGCTGAACACGCATCAGGAGGGGCTGCTTACAAGTGACAGGGTTGTAGGGTTGATGGGGGCTCTGGTCGGGGTGAGTCATGGTGCTTTACTGGGGGCTGGAGGCTGGGCGATCAAGCTGCAGAGCATGAGAATGGGCGCCAACACACCTCTCACAGCACACCCGCTCCTTTCCTCCCCCGTGGGACTGGAAACGTGAAGCCGAAGGCTGCTGTGCTACCGGGCCTGGGAGCCTCTAACGGGTTTCACGGACACGTGTGGGACAGGGGCCCCGGCAGTCCAGATGGAGTTTCAACATGCAATCCACACCAGCGCACTCAGCAACCCAGTCCACAGCACTGGTCTCCTCCTGGTCACATCCATGGAGGTCCGACCTGGGGGGCGGCTGTTGTGGCTACGCTGTCATCACCACAACGCATCAGCCTTTTCTTGGCTGTTGATTGATCAGGCTATAAATATTAGATCAATGAAAACACAATCTGTCAGGCTGGAAATGCATCATATTAACTGATCAATATAATACATTTTCCAGTCTTTTTTAATATTGCTGGAATAAAACATTGAACCAGTATTAAACGTTACCTGCAGATGTTCAGCTGCCTAAGCCAAACATATGTCTCTTTACTGTAGGCCTACTATATAATATCATCAAACAGTTCAGTAGGTACTACGCTCCCATCCGGGCTAGTGTTTGCTTTCTCCATCAGACTATACAGCAAAGCCACAGCATAGAGTGGGTTGACAGGAACCAGAGATACTGCCTGTTGAACTGGGTGACTCTGATAAGTGTCAAACCTACTCAGTGCATAACAGCCTGTCTGTCCCAGAGACTTTATAGAGGACGGAATGGAAAAACAAATGTATTCACACACACAGGGTGAACAGAACAGGCCAAATAGGTTCCTCTCCCTGACTACATTCTATGTAGAAATCCCACAGCCGAGGTCAGGCACATAAACGAACAACAGCCAGAATGTATTTGTTGAATAGATTCTGCTGATTCTACCTCTTTGAGCCTCCTCTCCTCCCCCCTCCACATCCTATGACTCTAATTGTCTCTGTTCCTCCCTGCCAGCTCAGCTTGTCCCCTCCTGCTCCAGATCTGTGACTCACTGCAAACTCACAGAACAGGACTGAGGGCAGCGGAGTAAAAAAAAGGGAGAAAAGCAAAACTTCTGGAATAAATATCCTTTCAGTCCTTCTTTGATACATTCTCTACCCCTCTAAACAGTGCTAGACATTTTGCCATATTTTCCCTCTCAGTTCTCCACCCCCCCTTCTGCATCTTCACTCTCTGCGGATGGCTTGATCAACCAAAAGAAGGTTGAAGGCATCCACAACTTATTCACCCAGCCAACTGAGTCCACCATTCCCTCACACATAAAAAACGGCTTATGGCTTGACCTCCCTGCTCTATCCAGTAATTTGGTATTGGAGCAGAAAGTAGTCAATTTACAGACTCTCCAGACAAAACAGAATGGCAATTGTCATGTTAATACTTCACTGGTGAGAATTCACTGGTGAGAAGTACAAGAACAGCGATTGACCCTGTCATCAATCCAAGGAATGGTCCAATACACATTTCAGTGACAAGATGAGTATGCTAGCTGTGTGGTAAAAGTTGGGTTTATCTATGTTTGGCCCATTGAGTGGTTATGTGCTAGAATTAGAGTGGTTATGTGCTAGAAGAAAACTAAAGCTGTATCAGAAGTACCAAACCACTTGAACTTGTAAGTCCGGTTGCCTGACAACCTGTTCCCTCAAGCCCTTCCTTTCTTTAGATCTCTGGAAACCTCTGGAGACCTCTGGAGACCTTCTCTGGAGACCTTCTCTGGAGACCTTCTCCGGAGACCTTCTCCTATTCCTTACTTCACTTACCAACTCATGGCCAAAAACTGGCAGAGAGGAAAACTCTCCCGTTAATCCTCTCAGAACTCGGCCTTGACCCTAACCAGTCAGGCTTTAAGATAGGTCATTCAACCGAAAGTGCTCTCTACTGTGTGACAGAAGCTCTAAGCACTGCCCAGGCTGACTGACTCTGGGCTGTTCTTATCTACTAAGGGCTGTGCCTACACACTTGGAAAGCATGGATTTTGGCCCTCTACCTCGAGCTAAATCTCAATTAGGCAGAGCTGCTCTTGCTTTGGGGGAAGGACTGTCCTTTTTAAGTACACTCCACTGCAGTTCACTGCACCGCTGTGTCCCCGTCCCAGGGTGCAAAGAAACTTGGTGTGACCCTGGACAACATGCTGTCATTCTCTGCAATCCTCAAGGCGCTGAATCACCATTCTCACTTTAGGACTTCTGCAACTCGCTGTTGTTAGGGTGCCCCGCGTGTGCCATCAAAACCCTGCAACTGATGCAGAATGCCACAGCCCGCGTGTGGATCAACCTCCTCAAGACCACTGCAAACCCACCGTGCTTCAGGTGCAGCGAGGACAACTGCCCTGACTACCTTCAGGCGGTAATCCCCATACTTCATATCCCTAAACCCGTTTCACTCTGCAACCTGGGGTCTCTTGGCCATCCCACCGCTGTGAGAGGCAATTTACTTAAACCACTTTTAAAGTATATTTGACACAAAAAGCACAATTAGTTTTCTATCTCAGTGGGAAATTTCAACCAATTTGGAATGGTTCAAAGGGGGTGAATATATGTAATACACGGTCCTGTTCAGTTGGGAATGATACGCCTATCACACAGATGACGGTACAGTTGAAGGGAAGGCCACATAGCTATTTGATTTTCTATGTCAGTGTGCAGTTCAGCAAAGCCCCCTATCTAAAGAAAGAAATCCACTGTCACCCCCCTGACAGCCCCATTCCCACTCCCCACATCCCTGTCCTTCCTCATGTTGTGCCCTCTGCCTTCTCTCTTTGATTAAGACCAGCACCAGCACTCATTCCAAACCTGCTAAGCTTCTACAATCCCTCATGGGAAGTCACTCAGTCATTCTGAGAGTGTGGTGTAGAGATATAGGGCCTAGGCTACACTTCACTCACTGTCAGAGCACTGGGGGGCATCAGTTTAGGAGCTCTATGTGTCATTTTGTTACATAATGTGAAATAATGAGGCTATCAGAAGCTAATGCTTGTATATCTTTGCTACATTGGTATCCATGACTACTTATAAAGAAAACACATTAAACTGTATTTAGGTCTGTTGGATCTACTGGACAAGGTCGGCTCTTGTTAATTCATTACGTGAATTGAGTTTTATCCACAGTAGCATGGGCTATTGCACCATATCACAATGGATTGCTGAACTCACGAGCGGAATGATTTCTCATGTTTGATGCCTATTTAGCAAGACAGCTGTGTGTGGGGGGAGGGGGTTGCTGGGGGGTTGGGACTCCACAATTCCATGGAGTGAAGAGGGACATCCCATTCACATACAGCCAAACACTTTCACCATGCCATGAATATTATGTTGTCTTTATGTATCAATGTACATGATGTAAATTGGGGCAACAAAGCAAATACATCTATTTCTTGCAATTAACCTATTGTCTTTCATTCAATTGGCTTCGACATGAACAGTAAAGCACCGACAATTGGTTAACTCACTACATGCCCTGACTTTAACGTCCTGGTGCAGGACACTCACAACACGC
>JACXGJ010013818.1:0-15696 GCA_016801105.1 Esox niger | reverse complement strand
GGGGGGGGGGGGGGGGGGGGGGGGGGGGGGTAAGGTATGAAGACGAAAGAGCGAGAGGGAGAATCTGCTAGCTTACACTCCGGTTTGTTAAGGAAGCTGTTCAAGGGCATTTGGACTCCTGGATAAATCTTTTACAACGACGACTTGTGTTGGGCTTGGCTCTGAAGCAGTGCAGTATGTGGCAATCAGGGTGACACACTGGACACATCGTCACAAGGAAATGTTTAAAACATCACAATACTAATTGGTGGTGAAGGTTCTGACAAAGCAATGATCTCCCAACATTTCCAATTCAGACTAGTACGCACAGTAAATGAAAGAAAAACAACCATAACCAATTAAAAACCACCCCCTGAGATTTCAAGACAAACAAATTCCCGAGTCACTCTGATCGGCATGGGACTGCTTTGATTGGGTCTTAGCGTTAGCGCGCTGGATGCGGCAGTTCAGTCATAAGCCGGCAGGCCGAACATCTCTGGTTTAAAATCCTCCATGCTCCTCAGGACCAGCGTGGCGTCCTCGGTAAGGCCTTGGTCCAGGTTGTTGTCCGGGATCATGACCACCTGCATGCCAGCCGCCCGGCCGGCCTTCACACCGAGTGGAGCGTCCTCGAACACCAGACACTGCGAGGAAAAGGAGACAGGAAAAGCAGGCGCTGAACGTCAAACGGACCTCAACCATGAAAAGAGACAACGGGAGAATGGATGAAGTGAATACTGGTCTGTGCAATGCAATCATTATAACCCAGGCTTCACACTGCAGGAGGCTGACCGCTCATGTTTCATTCTATACCGATTGAGTCGCCCAGTTGTGTACAGAGGACTTTCCTATAGAGGGTGTGAGATCAGGGCTCACCTATCAATTGCACCAAAGTGCCTGATGGGGAAGAATGAGCAGAGAAAGAAAGCCATACTGTAGACTTTTCCATACACCACCGCTACATGAATAAACGCAGCATACAAAAGAAAAGCCAATATGAAAGCAGTGTGGAGTAGAACAGACGGACTGACCAAACCTTTCCTTTTGTTCATTAGTAACTTCCGACATCCTGCATTTGTTCCGTCTCAAAAGCTACTCTTCCTGGCTTTTCAAATAAAACACCCCCTCTGATGACGTCATCAACCACTCTACCTTATTCAAGGTTGATTCGGTCTCTTTAATTTGAACAAAATACTTCCCAGAATCCCACTGAGTACACGGCAATGTTCTTTTCAATGTGCCTTCCTTCCAATTGACCGTTGACATTCTTTACACGCCAATGCAGCCAGACAATGTGAAGCATTGCAGATTGGCCTAGCAGCTTCCGAACGGGCCTCCAACCATAGCAACCTGTTATGTCGCTTCTTTCATTCTTAATTGAACTAAACGAAAGTCAAGTTCTCTCAGGTTGAACAATAAAAATCTACTCAAGGACTCTACAAGATTTGACTAATTGACTCTTGTAATGTCACTAAGACTGGAAGTAGCCTGGGAGAGGGACAAAAAGGACAAATTGAGCGGTGTGGCAGTGGATGGGGCCCTAGCTGGCTAATGCCCCTTGATTAGAAGCAATTAAGACTCTTAATTAGGGAATGAGCTAGGAAAACGACCCTTTAATCTGTGTTCAATGACCGCATTGTAATGGAGGAGGGAAACAAGACTCGTATTCAACCGCAGCTCCATGTTGGCTTCTATCTTTCAGGATGAAGTCACATAGCCCGAGTGCCAGGCTGTTTGTGCTATCATGCCAACTGCTTGTCATTCATTGTCATGCCAAACACTTTTGGCAAGATCACAGACAGGCTGGCACCAGGCCGAGGCACAGAGGCACAGCGGCAAAGAGAGATGCAGATGGTGATTTGTGAAGGGCCAAAGGACATCCCCCTAGAACTCTTGTTAGGACAACAGAAGACTTGCGAAACGTTCTACTTTTTTGGACTGAACGCGTTTGCGGTACAACCCTGTTCTTTCAGGCAGGCCCGCTGCACCTGGGGCTGGAAACAGCGGTCAGAACGGCGAGCCTTCGACAGCCGACCCACCACGGCCAGTCCTGAGGCTCACACCCAAACACATGCAACATTCATCAACGCCAAGCGAATCTGTATTCACAGTGTACCCCAGGCCGTCACCGCAACAGCACAAGAAAGGGGAGACCCTGAGAGAGAGAGTGTGTGTGTGTGTGTGTGCCTGAATGTGTCCCAAATGGTGTCCTATTCCCTGCATGCGACTCGGTTAATGGGGTGCGCGCTACGTGGGAAGTAGAGTGCCATTTGTGCCGCAACCTCAAACCGCAGCGGCCGGCGCCAGGACGACTGTGAACGGAGGGCCAGCAGACGCGGCAGCACGTCTCACACACTCCCTTTACAGCCGCGTGCCGAGGGGGAGACGACGCGACGGGGAGCAGAACCAGGGGCCCGTCCGGCGGCCAGACGCAGCGGCTGCTCCAGCAGACGGCAGGGAGGCCCGGGGCGTCTCCACAGACGGCGGGAGGGTCACCGTGGGACACCGGAGACAAGGAGAGGAAAGGTTTGCCCTCGAAGAGGGAACCGGACCGGGCCGAGGCGTAAGACTGTCGCAGGCAGAATGTTCCGGGGCAGAATCGTACAGTCCGGCATGCTGTGGTTAAATCACTGGGGCTGTGCCTCTAGCACGGATAGTGACTTAATGCTACCGAGTCCGGTTTTCTGATACACTACTGTTCAAATGTTTGACTATATTTCATTTTATTATATTTTCCATTCAAACCCATTTGATGAGATTTCTAAGTGACTCCAAACTTTTGAATGGGTGTGTATATATAGCTGATTAACACAGTGACTGAGTCCTGTTTTCTGGGTGTTATGTTACAGGTAAGTGGGAGCATTGCTTTGCTGCTAAAGACAGTAGTGTTTGTGACTCGTACAGGGTCTGGATCGTTCGAACGAACCTGATCTTACAGCAGGGCCAGTCCTTGGAGAAAACTAATTAGATGAGCCATTCTTCTCACATGGAGAAGCAGAAAACGTAGGTCCTAGTCGCCATAGTAACTCAACCTACATCTCGACCCCAACGAAGGTCAACCAATTTTAGGCTACACACGAACCAACATGCAAGGAATATGACATCGGAGTGTTGGAGGTGGGAACCGACAGAGACGGTTGCCATGCAGATACCTCCTACTCTGTT
The DNA here is from genome assembly GCA_016801105.1 of Esox niger. NCBI lineage: Eukaryota > Metazoa > Chordata > Actinopteri > Esociformes > Esocidae > Esox > Esox niger. The sequence continues at coordinate 12,552 of JACXGJ010013818.1, read as the reverse complement.
GTGTCAGTTCCGTTGTTATTAATGTACATTGTCAGTTGATTTGATCAGAACATGCATCCTCGTGCTCCTCAACGTCCGAAAACAGGAAATGTATGAATAAATGTAATATTAATGTATTGTTGAGGAAGAGCCTGCAAGCCAGTGTGCTTCCCAATGCACGTGACAAATTGACTTTGCTTCAAATGAGGAAATGCAGCCTTCTACTGACCTTGCACATGGACAAGAGACATGAAGAAATAAGCCTGGGTCTCCTGCCATACAACAGCACTCAACCTACATTAAAGCTACATGGACCAGTGAAATTAGGAAATAAGCCTGGGTCTCCTGCCATACAACAGCACTCAACCTACATTAAAGCTACATGGACCAGTGAAATTAGGAAATAAGCCTGGATCTCCTGCCATACAACAGCACTCAACCTACATTAAAGCTACATGGACCAGTGAAATTAGGAAATAAGCATGGGTCTCCTGCCATACAACAGCACTCAACCTACATTAAAGCTACATGGACCAGTGAAATTAGGAAATAAGCCTGGGTCTCCTGCCATACAACAGCACTCAACCTACATTAAAGCTACATGGACCAGTGAAATGGGGAAATAAGCCTGGGTCTCCTGTCATAGAATAGCACCCAACCTACATTAAAGCTACATGGAGCAGTGAAATGAGGACTGGGTAAGGTAAAAGGGGGGTTCAACATTGGTTGACACAGAACACTAGTTCATTTACTTTGTCATCTTTAAGGCTGATGGAAGAAAGCACAAGGGACAAATAAAAATGTTTAGGGATGAAATTGCTCGACAATGGTAAATCCAAAATATAACGTTACTTATTCCTCACTGGTAAATCCTAAAAAGGATGATGCTCTGCTTCGGCATATTACTTGTGGCCTTTGTCAACATCTGACACGAGGGAGCAAACAAGCCATGTCAACCATGAGAGTGCCTGTCTGTGCCTGACAACCTTTGCAGGGCTTAAGACAGAGCTCGTCACCGTGACACAGTTCAACAGCCGAACGCAGGGCTTTTTCTGTGTTCTCTTCTTGTGTATAATCACGGCAGTTCATGTCCGTTTTTCGTTCGGTAAATCAAAGCGAGTTTGTGCATCGTGTCTCGTTGGTCTCCAGTGTAGACATGGGCTCCGGTTGACACGGTAGACATGGGCTCCGGTTGACACGGTAAAGAGTCTGCATGATTACGGCACAGTGTGACAGGAGGACAGAAATACGGTCACTCCTAAGTCGGGACTGGTGTATTAAAACAGACGTCGCGATGCAGCACAGAACCGAGTAATAATTAATCATACGCTCGTTCTCAGACAGACTGATGCATTATCTAACTTGATAAACTGCTGTAGCGAAAAAATTCAGGAATCACTAATATATCACAATGTTACTATTTGTGATTGAGGCTGTTTGCGTGTGTGCGCGCACTCACGAGTGTATAAAAGGCCTGCATAGAGCACACGTGCAAGGATATATTGAGTGGGTGAATAAAAGACAGTGATAAATTGCCTGCTGAATCTTCTAAACGATCTCTAAGCCCAGGGCAGCCTGACTGCATGATGTGGAACATTTTATCATCTGTGTTACGGCCAGGAAGTAATACAGAAAACGTGGGCACTTTGTTATACACAGGAAACAGGATACGCAGGGCCGTGAAGTAAAACCTGGAGTTGGCGGTGTCACAAATGGCGCCCTACTCCCTTTGTAGCGCAGTCTTTTAGTAAAGTGCCATGATCAGTAGTGCACTGTAAAGGATTTAGGCGTGCCATTTGGGAAGCACACCACGGCAGGGCAATCAGTTGGACTCCCAGAGGCTGAGTTCACACGGCAGATGAGTGGCAACTGTAGGTCAACCTGAGGAAAATCACCTGCAGAGCACGAAGAGGTCTGTCAGATGGCAGTTGTCCTAGGGCAGACGACAGACACCGGCACAATTGCTCTTATTCTGGTTGGGGGGGGGGGTGGGGGCGATGAAGCGTTTTCTCATTTTAGTGAGAAAAGGACTCGGTTTTGAAAAGTCTCTTTTTTTACATCATCTGTGCCCGGCAGAGCACCCAGAAACAGGGCACTATGGTTTAAAAGATTCTGGGTCCTCAACCATTGTGGACAGTACAGCAGACAGGGTGAGGGGCAGGTATACTTGGAGTACTGCAATAAACGGTCACATTTAGTTGGACATTTTGAAAATAGAGGTCAATGTAAGGAAATAAGCATACTGATGTCTATTCTGTCCTGCACTGTCTTTCACAACTACCTCCCAGCTAAGAATATCATAAAGAAACCATAACATTTTAGTGAACTAGTCCTTCAGGAAATGGCCTTTCGCCTGCCTACCGACTCTGACAGTGGCAAACCCAGGGGACTCATAAAAATGACCATTGACCCAAGTGTCTGTCTGTAAATCTTATCTCATATCTTCATGCCTGTGTTGGCATTTCCTTTCAACAGAATAAAATGAGTGATCAATACTTTCAAAGCCGACCATAAACTCAGAGAGACTCCATGACAGATTTCTCCCCGTGCTTGATTTGGTGCCTACTGACAACAGGCTGCGTGAAACAACAATGTGTAGTGTATGCAAAACCAATGCGGGCCCCTAAAATGCAGCACTGGATAAAACCCAGTGGGCTTCTGCTGAGCAGAGGGAAAAGTGGCATTAAACATACTCCAATTTAAGTGGAACTGACAGGGTTTAAACTACCAAACAGAAAATCATAATATTTGTAAAATAAAATAAAAACATTTAAAACAAAGAAAATTCAATAATATACATGTTATTCCCGGACGGATTTACATTACATTTAATGTTCCTAAAATACTTTTAAGGGCTGACCTTCTGCACACTGAGAGGCCCACTGGGTCCATGGCGTCTTTTCTGCGCGCGCTTTACTTCAAAGCTAAAACGTTTAATATTTCATAGAGCTGCTATTGAAACGCACCCACACAGCGAGGCACCACCTAATCCACAGCCCACAGGACTGCCTATTAAGGAGCATCGGGGATGCAGACTAGCGCTGCTATTCACCACTATTCGGACCCATAGGTCGACATCAAACCCTTTTAAGTCCTTGACCGCTTCGACCCGCCGCCGCCACAAGAAAGCCCGACTGGAACTAGAAATGCACTACAACTCATTAGAGGCACCGGATGATTTGCTGTGTATTATGGGCTGGTTGGTGCGTCGGCACGCCACAGTGCAGAGGGCCCCCAACAGGGTCCCGACAACCGAAATGCCGGATAATACGCCGGTGGAGCCACGCCGACCGGCTGTCCCTGAATCAGCATTGTGTGGTTGTTGTCCTTCATTATTATCTAGGCTGGCTACAGATCTGAGCACTGGAGCCAAGAGGGAATACCGTCTCTGTACTGGCTCTTTACAATCTCCGTGTGTGTGTGTGGGGGGGGGGTCTGGGTGGATGCGCTCCAAACTGCATCCTATCCCCTGCGTGGCGTGCTCCAATTGGGCCTCCGTGGTCGGATGTAGCGCGGCCGGAGAGTGTAGGGCGCAGTTTTAGGATGCAGTGTCTCTCTCTGTAAAGCATCTCGTGCCTCGCGTTTTTTAAAATAAGGCTGGTTGGGTTTCTTTCAACCGGGTCTACACAGAGCTTCTAGACTCAGTCGGACTGCCAAGATCTGTTAGTACGACAAGTCTCTTTCCAATTGAAATTTTCCGTTTTGTATGTGCCTCACCTACAACAGTCAAACACAAGTCTCTTCTTTGAATATAAAGTAATCCGCGATATAATGGGCCCGTTTAATTTTGGACAAGTACATTTTATATCGTAATTGTATTGCATTTGAATATGGAGGCTATAAACCTTTCGTTGCCGTAATGTCGTTCCTGATTAATGATAGCTACACTACTTTTATCCCTCCATTTCCATGCCTGCGTCCCAAATGTCACCCTGTTCACTGCATAGTGTGCTACTCTTGACCGGAGGTCTGGCCCATGTGAACAGGAGGACTTCCATGTTTCATTAATCTTAGTTTGAAGGCTGAGCACACACACGTTTAGTCAAAACCTTTTCTTTCTCTCTCCGTCCTCCCCCTCCCCCGCCCCTCTGCCTCCTTCCCTCCCACCCTAGCTTTGTTACTCCCTGCCTTTCTCCCTCACACTGGCTCCGTCTCTCAGACTGTCTACATCTCCCTCGCCCCGCTCTTTCCTTCACTCCCTCCCTGCCTGCCTCCATCCCTCCTCCTCCTCCTCCTCCTGACACACAGAACCTCTTCGTCCCTCCTCACTACAGATATCCATCCCTCTCTCCACATCATAGTATTTTGAGAGCTGAGGAGAAAGCTAAAAATGGGCCCATTCCTCACTTGGGAGAGGGTTTCCACAGTCTGCTGTATTACCTGCAGGGCTGGATAGCGTTGCCCTCAAATCACCTCACATCACTGCACGGCTGTATTGTACTGTTGGGATCAGGGAAACCTCCCTTCTAATAACCATGCTACAAACAGCCACAAGGCACAAAAAGTGGTTTTCAGAGGTCTGGAAGGACTCAAACATAACACACAGCACTAGAATATGACTATCGGCGATGCCAATTCTCACTGCCGTTTCTGTTACATGCTTCACAACTAATTCATAGTGATAAGAAACAAATTGTAAATGTATGACTACTTCTGCTAATCTGGGGAGTGGGTGAGAGACTGCGAACACAATGTTAATTACAAGCTCCCTTTTTTATCGCATCCTCTTCGACTTTCATGCTCCTGTCTCCTCCTTGCAATTCTAAATAGCAGAGTCTGTCCCTCCATCCATATCTCTCTCCCCGGCGCTTAGGTACAACTGTCACGGAGACAGGAGGAGAGCCAGGCAGTGACGCATCATCCTTCGTTATTCCACTGAACACACAGTTGATTTCCCTCTCAGCCGCAGTTCCATATCTCATCAAGAGAAATGCATGTCGGGGAATGCGCGGGACGCCTCGAAGATGGAAAAATTATAATAAAGTTATTAAAAACAATGTGTGCATAATAAATCGGGCCAACCAGTAATGACCTCAGCTAATTGCTCCAGACCCAATTGTGGAAAAAACCTAAGTCCTAGCAAATTTTATGGAATGGCTACATTTACCTCAGGAACAAAAACGACATAACCAAAGCTATCAATCTTCCCTTTCAGCTCACCTCCATAGTTCTCAATTTCAGAACTCTGCGCAGCCTAACAGTGAATATTCATGTATTCCACAAACCCTGTTGATTGTAGGCAGACTTTAGAAAACGGAAGGAAGGTGATTAAATATGTTGTCAGTGGATGCATCCCAAGTGACACCCTAGTCCCTATATAGAGCTCCTCTTGGGTACTGGACCAGTGCAACGCACTCTAAAGGGATGAGGGTGACATTTGGGATGTTCAGAGTGATTTCGCAGTGCTGTGGCAGTGTTTGGGGATTTTCCACGGTTTGTGTTGACAATAGACCTGTTGCTTAAAGATACCCGTAATTAGCCAAAACATTGGCATGACATTTTTTTTATAAATGAGAATGTATGAAGTTGGTTACAGGTGTAATTGTTTCCTGTGCGTTCTGCATGCTTTCAATTCCACAGCAAGAATGGATATTAAAGTGTGCCTTGGGGCAAGCGAGTTTAGCAGTTGCACAACCGAGGGTCCCTATTCCGCAGCTGCGGAAGGTCTTTTCAGTTCATCCCCATTCTTTTCCTCTGTCAGTTGTCGACATTAACACCATGACGTTGTGCAGACTGAGTCCACTAGGAATGCTTCTTACAACAGAAATATAAAGACTGTACAGAGTACGGTATGTTTAGGTGAAAACAGGCCATACTGTACAGTCTTCATATAAAGAGCCTTGGAAACACAGACACACACACACACACACACACACACACACACACACACACCTCTGGAAAATAATAAGAGACCTCTCCTAATTTTTCTTAAATCAGCATCTCCACATGTATGGCAGCCATTTAATTCCAGTGTCTGTTAAATTCCAACACAGGCACAACTCATTTTACTTAATGAGGTACTGATTAGGTGATTACCTGAACCACATATAATTAAATGAAGAAAAGTATAAAAACCACTTTGCAAAAGACCATAAGAATTGGACCGTAGATGAATAGAGTATGATCATCTTCTCTGACGAGTCAAATTTTCAGCTATGCCCAACAGCTGGTCATCTAATGTTTAGACAGAGACCTGGAGAGGCCTACAAGCCACAATGTCTCGCACCCACTGTGCAATTTGGTGGAGGATCGGAGATTATCTGAGGATGCTTCAGCAAAGCTGAAATTGGGCAGATTTGTCTTTGTGAAGGATGCTTGAGTCAAGCCAAGTACAAGGTTATCCTGGAAGAACAGCTGCTTCCATCTGCTCTGATTATGTTCCCCAACTCTGAGAATTGGTTTTTCCAGCAATGCTCCATGCCACATCAAGGTGTGGATGGAGGACCACCAAATCAAGTCTCTGTCATAGCCAGCCCAATCTCCAGACCTGAACTCCATTGAAAACCTCTGGAATTTGATCAACAGGAAGAGCTGTATGTGTGTGTGTGTGTGTGTGTGTTCTCCCCTGAAAAGCCGGTTCTGTACAATTTATCAGTGATATAACCATTTCACACAAATTGGGAAAAACAAGTAATGTCAAAAATCTCTAACGAAAAGTTGGCTTCCTTAAAGATGTTTCCATTACTCAAAACTTGACTGTAGACAAAAGTTTACAATGTTTGTGTGTGTTTTAGCAACCGAGCATGAATAACGGTTGTGTATTGATGATCCTGCAGCAGAATTAATTTAGGATTATCCTAAAAACTAAACAAACTACACTTAAGATAGCCTGTGGATTGAACTGACAGCGAACAAATATCCTATTCCTCTCCAACACCCCCTGGTTGTATCAGAACTTAGAAAACACATTCAGTGTGAAATGTGAATTCTCTGATCCACTCCCAGAATTACTAGCTGTGTGTCAGAGTCTCGGCTGGTATGGTGGCTGGTAATTTCATGGGAACATCATTTCATCAATTCCTGCGGCATAAAGGGCATTGCCACCATCCGTTCCCCAAACCAGTGTACCGGGCTAGATCTTACCTCGGCTGGTATAGCAGGAGGAGTAAATTGGCTGGCGCACACCAGAAAGGAGTCTGGCTGAGGTTTGCTGTTCGTCACACGGGGGTCGTCTCCCAGTACAATGTGGCTGAACTGGTCGAAGAAGACTTTGTGCCTACTGGTCTTCATCTCAAACGTCAGGCCGGCCGAGCTGGTCGCCACGGCAATGGGCACGTTGTGTTTGGAGAGATGGTGGACGAGCTTCTCCACGCCTGGTTACACGCAGACATGGACATAATTGGTTACTAATCGAAAAAACTCAATGAAACTTAAGTTCAGATGCAGGAGTGTTCTTTCTCCTCGCCTCCCGTTGTTCATATGTCAAGGCTCACTTGTCTCAATCAATGAGAGACAAAATCACAGCATGTACAATGGTGCATTGTATCACAAACCTCTCAAAATTATAATTTATTGAAATTAGATTTTATATATATATAGTAGATCTGTAGGGCCGTGCAACTGTTTTAGAAAACATGTGTTTCGTTTTAGAAAACATGTGTTTCAACGGAGTTGGAAAGATATATGGCACCATTAAATACAAGTCAGTGGACTGTGTCTTTACGGGTCACCTTTTAAGAAACCTTGTCTTCAGGCTTTTGCAAACAACGCATGTGAATTTATACGGAAATGCTTGACTGAGCATGGATCACTTTATCAGTTTCTATAACACTCCCTCTGTTGTAGCCCAGAGTACTACCACTTTGATTGAGGCTTTCAGTCTGCCTGTGATCAAAGTTATTGCCACCGACTGATTCATCATTCCACTGGTGAGGATCAATAATTCGTTGATGTTGTTAGTAACAATAAATTACAATAGAAACCAATAATGTATCACAACAAACACCGTTTTACCTGGCATCAGTTGAGCTGATGGAAATATCCTCTCCTGTATTTTTCTAGTCTCACTGAAAAATTCCTCTGGTGTCATTGGTATTTCCAGGGTGTCTCGTATAATGGTGCAAGCATCCATAGCTTTCTTCCCCATCACTGAAGACTTCACGTCCCACGTGTATTTCTTATTAAACCGGTCACATACCTCCTGGAATGATTCCGTATACAGCCTCTCTGTGTCTGCAAAGTCAGTAAGCAAAAGTAGGCTGTAATCATCACGCGTTATCATCAAACATTCTATGTCAAACGTTCCCACATTTGTTTGTGTTATTATTGATAGTGATCACACATAAATCATAACTTAAATCTTTATACAGAAAAGCTGACGCTAGTCAAGGGGAACATTTAAAGTTGAAATAGGAAGTGTTTATAATGACCTAATAACAATCCATCCATGTCGAAAATAACATGGGTCACCGAGTTAAAAATCGATTGAGAAGACATAGTGGTCTGTACGGAAGCGCACAACAGAATTATACCGAACCAAGCACAATCATGAAACCAAAGCTAGCCAGGCAGCTATAACGCGAATTATCTAATAGTAAGAAGGTGGACAACCAGAAGACCTAGCAATAACGTTTCAAAGTTACGTAGAATATTCAATGTAAATGTTCTGATAATTTCGAAAAAATAAATATGTACATTAAACCACTACACGCATTGTTTTAATTCAGCATGCTTTCTAATTTAGCATGCTAATTTAGCAAGATGTACAAAGAAGACGCCTTTTCAAAGAAAATTGTGAAAATACTACAGTCGTCCAACATTTTGCAATTGCTTGTGGGCAATGTAGTTCTAGTCTCAGCTCAGGCTCGGGCAGCGATTACCGCCACCTACGTGAATGTGATTGGATAGACTGTATTTCAAACTCATTTTACACTAGTACATTTCATTTCCGTCTGTTCGTTTTTATATATTGTTCTTGAATATTGATTCAAACCATATAATACAAAATAAAAAGCAATGCACCCCCATCTATTGCAAATGGACCTGAAATAGCTGGTACATTTGGATTCCAAATCGTCCCAAACGGCTCATTGACAGTACAAATTCACCAGGAATCCTAACAAAATTGCAAGTCTCAAATGTGGAATGCAGGTTAAAACATGTTTGAATTGTACCTATAATTATGTTTTCCATAATGATTAATTCTCTCCAGTATTTATTGGTTCTGCAATGAGGAAACAACATCTATTGTGAACTATTTTGTAACTTATCGGGAGCTAATGATTGTTTTCAGCAACAACAGACGTATGTAAATCAGGCAGCTAAATGAGCAAAACGATTCATTTCTCCCACGGAAAGTGTATTTGGCAGCAGTCTCAGCTTACGTGGGAAGCGATGGCACAACTTCTGCAGCACATCCTCTGGCGGTACATTCTTCTGAGGGCTCAGAGACTGCCTCAGGACCCATTGTGAGCCTGATTCGCACACGCGGAACTGGTTTCGGTTATGGACACCAGGTGTAGGGCTTTATTTGGACCACTGGAGTTTGTGGCTCTAAGGATCCTCTTTTTACAAAACCGCCCTTTGCTTGGGCTTCAGCTATGCACATCAGTGATCTCCATGCATTGTTGGTACAGTCCTGTGAGAATTCGCCAACCACAGCCTTTCTGCCAAAAGTCAGGACTATTTCCGAGACGCCCTTGGTTTTCTCTTTTCATCCCATACTTTTCTATCTGAGGAGAAACTAACCCCCATAGCCTTTGTCCTTTGCATGAATTACATACACAGAGAGTGGACTTTGGAGTTCTGGTTACGCGTCGAGTGCCTTTGCCTGGCAGCCTGTATAAGATAGCGGAGAGCTAATCCATTATGGCTGTGGTTAAAGTGTTTACTGTGGCATATAACTGTGTTATTGGACATCACCTCAGGTACTGAGGTGTTATTGGCTGGTTGTCACAGTTCCCAGTCGAGCTATAGTGAGATGTCAGCTGGGAGAGGAGACGGTGAAAGAAGACCTTGTGTATTGCACATGTGGAAGATGGATTCTCTTGGACAGCCTACCGTGGGTCTCCCCGTTCAGTGTCTGCTCATTCAGGGAACAAGTATAACATTTGTAGATATATTTTAAAATGTTCAGCTAAAACGTTGATAATAAATGGGTATATTTGGGGTTGGTTGTGAAACCATGTGTTCACGTGTCACGTGTATTGCATTAGATATTAACATATGTCCCCACTCGCTAGGAATTACAGTTTATAGTTTTATGTATTTTTGATCTAGCAGGATTTCCTAGCAACAACAATGACATACCATCATTTGATACTTCAAGAATGGACAATTCAGGAAATGCTCACAAACTGTCGTCCTTCAACATGTTGCAGCAATTCTCGCTTTCTATGAAATGTTTTATTGAAAACAACCTACAATCTTTCCTTCGTTGTGTCATTGTTCTTGACTGTATAGAGGCTATAGAGACAGGAAAATACTAACAACAATGACTGCAACTACATTACTGGTAAATATCAACAACAACAACTGCAACAAGCTACAGTAGTCTACAGTACACAGACATTAACATGTTATCAATTCTTATACATAGCAATCCTAAAACATACAGTGGACTGGAGCACCAAGATCAAAGAAAATTACGTTTGTTGGAAATATTAAATGAATATAACTGTGTAGTTAATTTCTATTCTGATTTTAAACATTGAGTTTCGGACATTTCAGGCAAGCGTGGGACGGTCAAGAGATCAGTGATGGCCCAGCGAAAAGCTTAGGTGGGGTGGGGGGGTTCCAGCATAGCCTGGAGGGGGGGAGGTTCCCCTTGCTGTCAAACACTGAGGTCTTCCAGCGGACGTGTTCTTCAGCTGGATGCCAGCAAAGCCAATGGAGTGTGACGAGGAGCAGGGTGACGTGGGTGAACTGGGCAGGTTAAACATCAGGCTGCAGCATTCTGGGTAATTTGCAGGTATTTGATCCACAAACAGGGAGCAACACCAGTAGTGAGTTGCAATAGTCCAGATGTTTGAAGACCCGTCCCTGGATAAGTCTTTGCACTGCGTCCCGCGTGAGGTGAGCAGTTGTCCTCCTCTATGCGAGCCACGGCAGAACCTCGTCCTTTGCAAATGCCTTTCTTTGTATGCTTGGAATCAGAAAAAATACATGTCCATTTCCATTCATTTAAAAACGTAACATAACATGAGGTCAGAGCTTTAGGTCTACCGTTGTGCTCGCAACTCAAGACCAGCGTTTGCGGCTTGGTTAGCTTGGCTACACTGGGGGAAACAACAAGCTACGGTTCAGTAATGATGGCTGCCACTGAAACATCCTCACAAAGCTTGCTGAGCGTCAACATTATCAAACGCATCATTAAAGCACACCATCAATACAGTATTGGCTACCTGAACAGCTAACCTCGCCTCTTGAACTAGTCTTGCATAGGCTGCAAATTTCCACTGGAATAGATGATGTTTATGTTTTGATCAGAATTCTCAAAGCATAGTCTGTCTCTTATCTCACACCACACGGGTGGCGTCGTTGTTACAGATTAAATTAACAAAGCCTGTGGACCTGTATTTTAGCCAGTGCCACATTTTACAGAATAATTGGAACCTCAATGTTAACAGGATTCGCCTTGTTAGAGAAAGAGAAAGCGCTGCCAGGGGAATGAGTGAGTCTCTTGCTTGGGCCAGCCTAGGCCAGCTAATGAGGCTATGGATTCAGGTCTAATTGGGAGGAGCTGAGATGTAGGCTTGGTTTGAGGCCTGGACTGAGTCCGAAGTTGCACCCTATCTCTCAATGCATTAGGTTTGACCAGTACCTAAAAAAGTGCGCCCACTGAAGTATAGGGTACGATTTGGGACAAATCTCCTAGAGAATGTTTGTTTCTGTCTCTCTCTCTTCTCTACCAATTGTGTTGGATACCTGTGTCTTTAAGAGAATTTCTTCGAACCGAATGCTCAATTCTCTTTCTGCCTAATGGTTCACAACATAGGCGAAGAATAAAAATATCCACGGCTTTGAAAAGTATTGCCTTTGATAGGAAGTCTTTGGGACACATGCTCCTTAATGTGCATTTTCCTCTTTGATTCACATACCTACTACATGCCAAGAGAAGGTACTGTTATTAATTATTTACCTACTAACGGCATATAGCAATCATACTGTTACATATTTTATTCATTTTATTCTTCTAATAACCTCACGGAGACTGTAAACTATCAGCCCATCTAAAGGATTTTTCACCATTTTCCTGCTGAAAATATATACGTTTTATATGATTTAACTGTATTTCTCCAATTAACTTATACATTGGAGATGCCAAAATTACACCTTCATAAAAGGGGGAAAGTCTGAAGCAATTAACATCTGCAGTATTTACATTGTGCTGATAAGCTTTTTCATTTTGAGTGACTGATTGGTATCAACCTTAGTCTGTGACGACCACGCCATCTACTGCCCATCCTCCCCCTGCCGGAGGCGGGCTTCGGCGTTCGACGTCACCGACCTTCTGACACCATCGCCCCATCTCATCAACTCATTGCACCTGTTGTCCCGTTTAGCGCACCTGATCATCATTTAGTCATTCCCCTCAGTATATATGTTCCCTCTGCTCCCATTGTCTTTGTGTGT
>JACXGJ010013817.1:0-15691 GCA_016801105.1 Esox niger | reverse complement strand
GTATGTCTACTGTAGTTCAGACCAGGACTCCCCTGTATGTCTACTGTAGTTCAGACCAGGACTCCTCAGTATGTCTACTGTAGTTCAGACCAGGACTCCCCTACATGTCTACTGTAGTTCAGACCAGGACTCCCCTACATGTCTACTATAGTTGAGACTAGGACTCCCCTGCATGTCTACTGTAGTTCAGATCTGGACTCCCCTGCCTGTCTGCTGAGCCTCAGACCAGAAGTCCCCTGCGTGTCTGCTATAGCTCAGAGCAGGAGTCCAGCGTCAGGCTTTAGCAGAGCAGAAGTAATAAACAAAGGCATAACAAAGACTTCCTGCTCCAAGCCTTAGGTCAGTGACAGGTATGGGTCAGTGAAGTCTGGTCGCTGGTTAATGGTCATTCATGCATCAGTAGACCCGGCCACTATATTAGTTGGGCGGGGGGTGAGGCTTGCGGGGTTTCTGGGTCACCACAATGCTTATTTTAGATCAGCAGATTTGACCCACATTTTAGGCTCTGATTCTAGGGAGCAAGGGATGAGCTTTGCTAAGAGGATGTATTTCACATGATCTGCAACAAAAGAAAGAAGTACAGCTTTTAGCACACGTCGCTGTGACGGGTGTTAGCCAGGCAAGATGAAGAACAGGTAGCGGAACAGTCACAGCTGTGAGTCTAGCCGGGTCAGATGGAGAAGAGTTGCTTGTGGAAGATGTTGTGTGTTTAAAGGGAGGACCGAAGTGTATTTTGCTGATCTGGGAGAACAAACTGAGGTACATCGGAAGCAGGGAGGCGGAGACAATGTGAGGAGATAAAGGCAGGCTAGAGCCTTTACCTTTGAGCCTCTTGAAGTGGACGGGGACATCACTCTTGATGCTCTTGCTCTCGTCCTCCGTGGACTCACTTCGCACCATCGGGGGATCGTTCTGCGCCAGCCAATCGGCCACCTTGCTCTCGGACGCCATCATGGCGGCCTGCAGGGTGCTGAGGTCCTTGCTGCCCGTCTGGGGGGCCTTCTTAGGCCGCGCTCGGTGATCCGGAGTCAGCTTGGACACGTGGTCTTTGATGGTCACCTTGCCCGGGGAGGTGTCGTCGAACTCGATGGTGAAGGCGTGAGGTGAGGCGTGGCCCTGAGCGCCCGCCGTGGCGGTCCCCTCTGTGTCTTTGGTGGGGATCTCGTGAATGCTGTCCTCAGCCATCTGAGCCTCCTTGGTGGGGATCTCAAAGTAGCTGGGCTCGGGTCCCAGGCCGTCCTCTTTAGTCTTGTCACTCCTCTTAGGCTCTCTGCCGTCTGTAGGTTCACAGGGAGGAGAGGAGAAAACCAGGGGTCAGTGTCTAGTGGTCAGAGGTCACAGCCGTGTCTGATCTGTTGTGTTCCTCTGTTAATCTGAATCTTTGTCAGAGGCCCTGACAAACAGGCACAAAGAAACTTGGCGTCACTTTGACAGGGACTGACGGGGGCCTGATTAGATCCCCTTTAGGCTACTAAACTAATTATCATTGTGTAATGTAATTTAGTCACGTTAAGAAGCAAGGCCTTATGGGAAATGGAGATGACGGATCTGAGTGTTGTCAATTTGGAAACTAACTGACACAACTTGCAAAACATTTTGAGACCACTGATGATAAATCAGGTTTCATCGTAACCAAGCATCAAACCTGCTTCCTTAATAAAGCCCACCAGAACTAAAGTCTTAAACTTCCCGTTTTGATATGAATACAGCAACGCTTCCTCTGGGGATTTCATTAGGAATCATGTGACTGGTATGAAAACTAAATGCAGAGGAAGTGTGTCATGGTGGCCATTCATTTAACATTAGAGTACAAGAGACACTAAGCATTAACAACGTCTGTTTCATTGCATATGAATTAAAGCAATCAAGTGTTTACTTTAAAACACATTTAACAACAGAATACATGTAAATCTGGTATGACTTTAACCCTCTTGAATTAAGTGACCAGAATGCCTTTTAACGTGACAACACATACCTCAATGCTGAAGAGACCCGTTTCATTATCGCCTTATTGCCAAGTGATAAAAATACATATGCAAGTGCCTGTAGTGGTGACTCCTTCAAAATAAAAGTTCTCAGTTCCGATTCCCTGTAGTCCCGTAATATGAATTTGCAGTAAAAACAAAGGACTTCAGTAAGATACTCACAACAGAAAAGAGTGCAAATAAGCGCTGCCGTGTTGTAGAAATCGTTTGTTTAAGTTCTCTGTGAGACCCAGTGCCATGGTGAAATTCAATAGCCCGGAGTGACAATAGACAAAGGTGGGGGGCTGGGCTACAACACAGAATATTCAACAGCACATGAGAACATTTCTTTACACAATTTCACATCCCTTTCACAGTTTACTTCTGTTTCCACTCAGCCTCTGTACTAGGGCAAGTGGGGGAATATAGCTTATTCAAATGTATACACAACCGGAGACTGTAAATTCACTGTTTTAATATGGAGAACTCTAGCATGAATATAGCTCATTTTAGGACACTGATTATATGCTTTTTTGGACTCTCAATAAAAATAATGCTGAATAATTAAGGTGTTCTCTCTCCACATCAGTCGAAATGACGTTTGTTGACTAAAAATGCTTAAGCTTTCAGACAATGCAATTCAATGCTGGAGGTTCCTTAACTAAATAGACTCACAAAGAATGACTCTGGAGAGAGATAGAGAGAGAAAAACGGAGAGAGAGTGAAAGACAGACAGAGTGCAAGAGAGAGAAACGCTGGGTGGGAAGGAGAGAATGGATATGGTGTCTAGTTTGGAACAGAAACCGTTGTCCTCACTGACTTCTTAGTGACTTCACTTTAAGTGGCAATCGAGGCAGGGAGTTTTTTCCACGTCAGTTCAACGGAAGCAAATGTGGTAATGTTGAATGAATATAGAAAACTGCCTGGTTTTGCACAATATCATCAGCGTCACCAAACTGTAAAACAAACTGCAACCTAAATCCAATGAAAGGTTTTCGCTGATTTCACATTGAATCAATGTTAGTTGACAACAACCATATCAACGAAAACCGAACGTTAATATGAAGCTTGTGTCCGCTAGCATTTCATCACGTAGAACAGCCAAATATCATGAACGACATCCTATAGACTTCAGCAACCACAAACAGCTTGAAATAGCTTACAACCCTGGCCATTACAGGCAGTGTGCAATTTACATATCATTTACATTTAATGACCATGATTTCAACCCCAGATCTGTTTTAATGACAGTGTAGACATAGCTTGCCTCTAAAGCCTATGCACCATGTTGACATAAGGGACAGAGATATGGGCCGCATCCTATTAAGACTGGCAGGCCAACTGTCTGACACTTTCCTTGGGGACACTGTTTATAATGACCAAGACAGATCAGACCACTACCCATACTATGAGCGTCAATACAACCTATATGTGCTATACCAACATTCTCACCCTGCTTTCACAACCATTTTTCAGTTAATACAAAAACATTTGTGAATATGAAAATAACTGGAATACAAACATCTATACATGAATGGAGTGTTGCTAAATCCATGAATAGAACTGTAATGTAAAAGTAGCTCATGTTAGAAACTCTTTTTGGTCCTGATAAATATGTTCTAGTCACTATCTACCCATGTCAATGATCGCACAAAGAAACTGTGAAATTGCTTCAACTTACTGAGCTCCACGGTCGACGCAACCACTCCCATGTTTGAGTCGAAATGAAAGTCCGCTGGGTTTTCTGAATGCTGATTTCAATTGGTTCCAATGCCTTGGCTTTCCTAGGAGGCTACCGGGGACGTGCATCGCTACTACGGCCCAGCGGAGACTGATTCTGTCAGTCTAAGACCGGCGCTGTGGTCTTGCTCTATGTCGGCCAGCCCCCCACTCCACTCAGGCGCCCACTGGGTGTCCTGCTGCGTCCGAGCTTGGCCTAATCTATAATCCTGTTACCCCAGCCCAGCACAAGTTGATGGGATCACAGCCCTCTGGACCGATACAAACACCCACACAGTTCATACACACTTTGTACTGCCAGTCCAGATGACCATTAGCTTCAACACACAGACCCGAATCTTGGGAATTAACATAAAGCCATTTTGCTACATACAGAAAATATTCAATATATTCTTCATTTTCCAACACCAGGCTATAGTTGAGGTGACTACTACTGGATTATTTCAGAGTGTGCATTGCGGTGAGAACTATCATCATTATGTATCTGGTCCCCGTGCCAACGTTCGAAACGACAAGCAAGATTCTCTAGATACGGTGGCGACATTAGCTGGTTCTTACCTGCTGCAGGGCTCTCATGCTTCTTCCCACACGTCTTGGTCTCCTGCTTGAAGGAGTTCTCATCGTCTGCATCCCCATCCCCCCACCAGGAAGGCTGTCCATACAGAGGCGTTCCTCTGTGAAATGCCGCACTGTCCGCTGGAAAACAAGCCCATGAGTTCTTCACTTAATTTAGACGCACTTATATCAGCACTGTGCTTGTGAAACATACATTCTGTCGCTGTCTGGTAAAAACATTGTGACCATTTTTTTCAATTACATTTTTCATAATTGTAAGCAGTTGACTGACAGCAGAAACACCTTTCAATATTCAACGTATGCATAATAGATTATTAGTACCCTGTAATAATTGTTTTCACATTGTGATCTAGCTTCCTTATGATTACTGGTCAGATGCTAGAACTCCTAGGCTACCTAGCAGTTTCATGATCATACTTTAGTTTGTGGGAAAATAATGTTCCTTTTTACCCATTTCCTGAAGTGTCGGTTTTGGAAAAAATAAGATTTATGACATTCATAACTGAGTTTTAGTCAAGATAAATGAACAAAATTCACTGACGACAGTTACAACAGGCCTGTAATGGTTGTCACGCAACACTTTCTCAGCACAGCTGCTCTGCGTATATTAATTCTTCTGTCTTACAGCTGGATGATGGAAGCACTGGCTTGGATTTAGCCGCTCAACTGACCTACATAACCCATTCGCCATGAGACTGAGGGACACACCCATTGACACCCGGTCACTCTGGTCCTCTGGCTCAACACATAATACAACTAACACATGGATCTGAATTAAAACAAGCTGGTGAGATTGTTTATTGGTTAGATGTTCTGGAGGTGTCACAGGACGGTATATTTTGAACGTCCTTCACCTCTCCCTGCGGCCAAAGGCCTGGGGTCACAAAGACATTATGTAAATCATTTCACAACTCTGAGGCTTAGCAGCAACACAACCCCATCCAGACAAAGGCTTTTTTCTTTTGTTATAAAAAGCCTTGAAGAAGCGCATCAGATAAGCACAATGATGACGTTGGCTCTTCTAAATAAAACCAAGGTTTGGACCATGAAGTGTCTGTCACTTTACAGAAAAAGAAGTTACACTAGAACAATGGAAACACAGTTACTTAAAGCTGGAGTGTGAGCACAGTAATGACATTTAAACAACAACCAGGGAATATTGGGATTCATGCAACAGCCAGAGGATCCACGAATTGCCGTCCGAATTCAGAGACGACTGTGCTCAAAATGCCTTTAAATGTCTATTACCGCTCGAGGATCAGCAAGCAGGCTATAAATGCCGCAAGACCAGCGCAGAGCTCTGCACGCCAGCTTAATATCTCCAATGAACCTATTGCGGCGGGAAGGAGTGAGGAAGGGAACATACGGCGATTGCCTGACTCAGAATCGGCGGGGCGGAATAACACATTAGCATAAAACTGACAATTAGCAGGCTGAAATAACCAGGTGGCAGGGTAGGAGAAACACATGTAAACGCTCCCCGCCTCTCATTTTTTAATGGCTGTCGGATGATCCAGAAGCCATACGGGCGAGGATGTGCCTCTCCCTATCATTACATGTCCTCCACTGAAGTCTCCGCTCTGCAGATGTTGTAATTAAACGAATAGTGGGGGGCAAGCAGGGTTAAACGGGATACGGGTACAGCGGTCTCATCGCTCGAGCCTGGCGCTCAATACCGCAGCGTTAAAACATCTGTTGTTTTCATCCGAGAGCTTAAACTGTGGCCGAGGCCTGAAGTAATGATTGATTTAACAACCTCAAGTGCCAGTGCATTGCAGAACGAGGCATATCACAGTCTAAAAGCCATGGTCCCCCTGTTAAAAACCAGACACACATCCCGTGCCATCCGTAATAAAACGAGCTACTCAAAACATTCGCTCAGACACCTGCAGATTACGTCTATACCGCTGGGGCTGACAGTCGGTTATCCTGTACATCTAGAAAACATCCACTGCCAGCCACACCAACACCAGCCTAAGCTCCACCTCAGAGACCTGATGGTGTATGGGGATGAGAATGGAGGGCCCAGTAGCAGCCACTACACTGGATCTTGTAGATAAATACAGCTCTTTGATTGGGACTGGGTGCTCATCTTGCAGCAGTGTGCAGGGCTGGCCCAACAGATAAGACACTCTGTGGGTAGAAACAGTAGCTCAGAATACTGTGTAATTTTCTAGGGTAGCTACAGCAAAATCCTGCTGACAATGGGTTATTAAAACCTCTGTCGCAGGCTGGCGTCTTTGTTAAGGAATCATGTCCTGGAAGATCTGCTCCCTAGGCATAAATAATGTGATTGGATGTATCGGCGTTGAGGGGGGAGCTCATTTCAAAAAGGTTCTGAGAGGATATTTAGTGCTTATCTCTACCTTAACCTATGTGGAGCCCCTACCCTTCAGTCTGGGGTTGGGGGGGGGCAAGAAGATGGAAGGTATTAAGTCCTATCTCAGGAAAAGAAATATTCCTTTAAACATTTATTTTCTTGCAATTCTAGGCACTTGAACATAATTATTTGCTAATTGGACAACAGAGAAGACTTAAAGACTCTGGATATTCCCTCAGCAATTCAATATCTATTAATAGTCCTGTAGTATAAAACAAGTACTGTGACATGCTACATAGTAGAAAATGCATAATGTCTCCATGAACTTCTCTTTTTGAAAGAAACCTCTGCAGATGCCTATTTGTTCATTATAACTAGTAAAGTCAGAGAAGCTTTTCATTTACTGGATGCAAAATACACATTGAAAATGGCTGAAAACGATAGGAAAGAACAAATCGCACAGCAAAAATGCTCTAACATCTTGTTACTGGATTGTTAACGCCTGATTGATTATCTAACAAGAGCTTATTCTGGCTACTGTAACACATTAGTGCATTGTTGCACTATGTAATGTTAAACTGGTTCGATAGTGTTTCATATTTAATACTGTCAATATCCAAGAGTGAATGACCCACTCATAATCTTATAGACAAAGATAAGTAATCAAACATACTCCATGAACTGAAGTTATTCCCTTTCCTTGGATACGCTACTTCAGGTAAAGGGAAATTATTAATTGAATTCATGATGAGATGTGTCTGTTCCCCACAGAGGTAGAATTATTTTAGGATCTGGGCTGGCCAGGCTTTGACATGTGATCAGGAGGAAGTCAAGCATCAAATGTTAGATTGCCCACATATCAACTTAAATTAAATTGTTATTCTAAGACTCACTTAGGGGGACAAATGTGGCTTCTATGAACACTGGAGGGATGTGTCCACCAGTTCTACCATTACCTAAAAGGAATTAAGCAAGAGCTACCGTTACCTGAAACCAAAACCTACTGGAGGTCTGAGGGCAGGGACCTCTGCCTTCCTTCTAAATGGTTTTTGAGAAGGAAATGGCAAGTATGCTTGGATCATGACATTCATGCTTAGTCATTCAGAATACTGATTCAAAAAGCTTGTTATAAAATATAATTATGAATACCACAGATTGTACATCTTATGAGGTGCCTGCTCCTACCTGCCATCTTGTCCTCTCCTTTGTGTGACTCAGCAGGTTTGGCTGATGGCTCCACGGTCACCTCAGCTGCCTTGTTCTCTGCAGGTCTGGAGGTAGGGGACTTGGGGGTCTTAGAAGGGGACTTGGCAGGTGACTTAGTGGGATCACCACCGGAAGGTTTTTTACTCAGCTGGAGCTGACTGGTGAACTTTTCGTGCTAATGGAGGGACAGAGAGAGGGGGAGGCAGTGAGATTGTCAGAGACAAAAATATAGTCTAATGCTGACACACAGCATGGGCCAAGTGATAAGCTCATCAGCTTACATCCATAGATTTGGTTGTGTTATGATCTAGCCATTGCTATTGAAAATGTTGATGAAATTAACATCCCTGACACCCCTGGGTAAAGAGGACAATATTGAGTACAGCATAGATGTGATGCAGCGAAAAGTCTGCTTACAGCTCTGGAAAAAATTAAGAGACCACTGCAAAATTATCAGTTTCTCTGGCTTTACTATTCATAGGTATGTGTTGGAGTAAAATTTATTTATTTGTTTTATTCAATAAACTACAGACATTACTCCCAAATTTCAAATAAAATATTGTCATTTAGAGTATTTATTTGTAGAAAATAACAAGTGGTCAAAATAACCAAAAAATATACATTATTTTCAGACCTCAAATAATGATAAGAAAACCAACTCATATTAATTTTTCAACAACACAATACTAATGTTTTAACTAAAGAAGAGTTCAGAAATCAATATTTGGTGGAATAACCCAGATTTTTATCACAGCTTTCATGTGTCTTGGCTGGGCAAAGCTGAAAATTTGACTATTTAGAGATGACCTAACTCCATTCCTCTACCGTCCAATCCTTATGGTCTTTTGCAAACTTCAGCCTGGCTCTTCTTTGCTTCTCATTGATGAAATGCTTTGCACGACTTTATCCCAGGCCCTAAAAGCCTGTTTTGAACCGTCTACAGCTACAGTTCGTCTATTTTTTTGTAGGTCACTTAATGTCATCCTACGGTTGTTGAGTGAAATTTGAATGTGTTGATGGTCATCTCGGACAGCGGACAGTTGTTTTTGACCTCTGCCAGTCGGTAGCTTTGTTGTCCCCAAGGTTAGTTGCTTGACCTTGTTCTTATGATCGGCCATCTTTGACATTTTCAGGATGGAAGCAACCTGACGTGCACTGTATCCCTCTGCAAGTAAAGCCAGAATTGAACCCTTCTTTTCCTCACTCAAAGCTTTTCTTTTCAACTCTTTTGTCATGCTGAAATGTAATTTTTTATTCAAATTACCTTTGAGGTACTACTTGCACGCTTTTTGCAATCCCGCTGGTCCTATTGCATGAGGATAGTGAGGACCACAGCAGTGGTTTTTATAGTTTTCCTCATTAAATAAGATTTGGTTCAGGTAATCACCTAATCAGTACCTCAAGTAAGTAAGTAATATGAGGTGTGCCTGTGTTGGAATTTAACAGAAACAGGAATGTAATGGCTGCCATACATGTAGAGATGATGATTTAAGAAAAACAGGAGTGGTCTCAACATTTTTCCCAGGGCTGTATAATGCAGATTACATACATGCCATGCTATCACAACATGTGTCTAGCATGTAGTATGTTGTGTCATGTCAGGAGTTCAGCCATAAAGCCGAAAAGTCTTACCTGCAGAGCCTCGTCCGGAACAGTCAATTCACCTCGCACCACGGTGAAAAGGTTGGTATGTAAGACAGGTTAGGGAAAGTCACTCTCACATTGTTTTTGTTGCCATGCACACATACACACACAGTAAATAATGTCCAAAACTACTATAGAGCAACCAAAAACAGACTGCCCAATTTGACAGATGATTATTGGGCGAGAGCAATTAAACAAACTGACTCTATGTCCGTTAGTACTGCAGTGTTTTTAAGGTTGTCAGGACTGTATGGCTGAAAGGATATCATAACCAAATCGCAGCATGTCATCCATCTTCAAGGTGATGTACATCTGCTCCTGAATGCGGACTTCATTCACAAATGTCTGTAAGGAAAAAAGAGAAAAAGACACATCATCCCTTCATTCTGCTCCAGTTCTCAAAGAGCCCAGTAGGTCAGTCTTGTACTGCATATAGCAGGCCTAATTATTTCAACACAGGGAGGTCTGGTAGGCACGGCGATGTGAACATGTGGTGGGAACAGGGTGGAAGAAAGAAGTGTGCAAATACAACGTGCCATTATGTTTCTATTAATCAAGTTAATACCAGAGTATCCTCTTTCCAATGGCACCTTCAAATCAATGGCACCTCCTAAAATCGGTCACATTTTTTATTTAAATACATCCCTCTGCTGGTTGCCCTATAATACAGAAATTTCATTGGTTTGTGGAGAAAATATTTTGTCTTTAGTAGGAATTTGTTACAGGAAATAATCACTGAGTCTCAGCATCATCCTGTTATTTTGGATTTGCCCAAATGTCTTAATAGGGAACTGTTTATAGCACACAAAAGGTGGTTTTGTGGACTCAAAGCCTAGTCCAGAAATAAATCTGGATTAAGCCAAGCTCTGGACTAAAACAAACAGTCTTTCCTGGACTAGGAATGATCTGTATCTGTGAAACCGATCCTTAACATCAGGTTTCATTCAGAATAAGATCAAATCATTTTGTATTTTCTGTTGGAGAAAGGGCTCAGATCTTGTTGTCTCCTAGCGATTGATTGAGCGTCTGCAAATGTAATCATGGCCGTTGGCAGGGAATGTGTTCACATTGGGCATGAATGTACTGCTGTAAACTTCCTGGTTTAGCGAGCGGGGTGATAAGAAGCAGAACGGCTTGTCTAGACAATGCATCGGAGGACACATTTCACATCATTCGCATTTTATTCATTTTGAAGATCATTGCGTATCTTGCTCAAAGACAGAAAGACAATTGTTTCATTTTGGGATGCGGTTAGGGATTTGGTTACTGGTCAAAAATCCCATCATTCGTGATTATGGCCATGTCTCATCGGAACAACTATCCAGCATGTTCGTGAATTGAAAATCGAGACTTATCTACTTATTGCCAAGCAGTTCTGTTTCTTATCAATCTGCTCACCAAAACAGGAAGTATTCACTGCCTCATTCGTGCTCAGAGGAGAGTTAATTCCCAGGCCAGCAACCACAGTTGAGCTAGCAGGAACCTGACCTACCACAACAAGACAAAGCGGCCCTGTCCAACATCCCAATAATCCACAGCGGTCAGCGCTAAGGCTGCACCGCCCTCTGTGGGACCCCTGACACCGATGGCATGCTGCGGCCAGGATTCAAACTCCTGGCAGCTGACACAGCTGTACAGTGAGACACCAACTTAAATCACAGTGACACTTAACGCGTAAGGCTGACTGTCGTACATATTTGTCTTGTTCGACACAACACTCATATTGCCGTTACGAAGTGAGAAAACGATCCTTAGTATACATTTGTGTAATGTTGAAATGTCCTACACTTTCACCAGAGACCCAGAGTCATGAGCAGATGAGGTCAACTGAGGGGAACGTTTAGCGTATTGTTGGTACAGAGTAGAGCCAAAAAAGCATCAACAGCTCTGACCTCAGTGAGAAAACACGCTCAATCATCACCGACGCTGATTAGGTTTCCTGAGACTGACTGTGTGACTGTCTCTCTCTCTCTCTCTCTCTCTAATAGCGTGACGGAATCTGATCAAGGGTACAAGAGGTGATGTTTTATTTCTGGGTCCTTCATAGTGAGTAAATACAGTGGGGAGAACACGTATTTGATACACTGCTGATTTTGCAGTTTTCCTACTTACAAAGATGTAGAGGGCTGTAATTTTTACCATAGGTACACTTCGACTGTGAGAGACGGAATCTAATACTAAAATCCCGAAAATCCACATTGTATGATATTTAAATAATTAATTAGCGTTTTATTGCATTACATAAGTATTTGATCACCTACTAATCAGTAAGAACTCCAGCTCTCACAGACCTGTTTTTTATTTAAGAAGCCCTCCTGTTCTCCACTCATTACCTGTATTAACTGCAACTGTTTGAACTCTTTACCTGTATAAAAGACACCTGTCCACACGCTCAATCAAACAGACTCTAACCTCTCCACAATGGCCAAGACCAGAGAGCTGTGTAAGGACATCAGGGAAAAAATATTAGACCTGCACAAGGCTGGGATGTGCTACAGGACAATAAGCAAACAACTTGGTGAGAAGGCAACAACTGTTGGCGCAATAATTAAAAAATGGAAGAAGTTCAAGATGACGGTCAATCTCCCTCAGTCTGGGGCTCCATGTAAGATCTCACCTCGTGGGGCATCAATTATCATGAGGAAGGTGAGGGATCAGCCCAGAACTACACAGCAGGACCTGGTCAATGACCTGAAGAGAGCAGGGACCACATTGTCAAAGAAAACCATTAGTAACACAATACGCCATTATGGATTAAAATCCTGTAGCGCACGCAAGGTCCCCCTGCTCAAGCCAGTGCATGTCCACGCCCGTTTGAAGTTTGCCAATGACCATCTGGATGATCCAGAGGAGGAATAGGAGGTCATGTGGTCTGATGAGACAAGCTTTTTGGTCCACTCGCAGGGTTTGGAGGAAGAAGGATGAGTACAACCTCAAGTACACCATCTCAATCATGAAGCATGGAGGTGGAAACATCATTCTTTGGGGATGCTTTTCTGCAAAGGGTACAGGACAACTGCATCGTACTGAGGGGAGGATGGATGGGGCCATGTATTGCGAGATCTTGGCCAACAACCTCCTTCCCTCAGTAAGAGCATTGAAAATGGTTTGTGGCTGGGTCTTTCCGCATGACAACGACCCGAAACGCACAGCCCAGGCAACTAAGGAATGGCATCTCAAGGTCCTGGAGTGGCCTAGACAGTCTCCAGACCTGAACCCAATAGAAAATCTTTAAAGGGAGCCGAAAGTCCATATTGCCCAGCGATAGCATCGAAACCTGAAGGATCTGGAGAAGGTCTGTATGGAGGAGTGGGCCAAAATCCCTGCTGCAGTGTGTGCAAACCTGGTCAAGAAGTACAGGACACATATGATCTCTGTAATTGCAAACAAAGGTTTCTGTACCAAATATTAAGTTCTGCTTTTCTGATGAATCAAATACTTATTTCATGCAATAAAATGCAAATTAATTATTAAAAAATCATACAATGTGATTTTCTGGATTTGTTTATTAGATTCCATCTCTCACAGTTGAAGTTTACCTATGATAAAAATGACAGACCTCTACATGCTTTGTAAGTAGGAAAACCTGCAAAATCAGCAGTGTATCAAGTACTTGTTCTCCCCACTGTAAATAGAATATACCATATGACCATAGACGAACAGTGTTTAAATAACAACCTTCACATTGAAGGTAAAATTACATTATAATATAATAAAATACATGAATAAAATATCATTAACTAAATGTCCTACTGTATGATAGTGAGTAGTGGGAAAAAATATAAATACAGCTGACTTGCTGATTCATCATTATTTTAGTAGGTGGAATTTGCACACCTAATGGTGCCAGCCCTCAGCTGAAATTAATCCCTGCTAAAAGTGATTTATTTTAAGACTTAGTATCGATCTCTTAGACTTAGTAAGATGAGCAAGATGTGCAGATGATTCAGCAGTCTCTGATTGGCCCAGCGTGGAATGGAGTACTACTTCCTGCCTCCCGGGCACTTCCTGTTGAGGTTGGAATGCCGGTGCATAACTCGTGAGGAAGAGGTTATGACTCCAGCTTCCTGTCTAGGATGTGTCACTGTGGGTCCATGTTAGTGGATTAGGCTACACACTGACTGAGTTACACACCGATCCATGGGCAGAACTAACAAAACAGATGATTCACACCATATGGGTGACAGACAACAGGATTTGAGAGTGTACTGATTCCACTGCTGTGAATGGTTTAGAGGTTGTTGAATAGACACATTAGATAGAATACAAAAAAATTGATTATTGTTTACTGTTGACTTGCTTGTACAGTGGATATAAAAAGTCTACACACCCCTGTTAAAATGCCAAGGAATGAGACAAAAATAAATTATCCACTTTAATAGTGACCAATAATGTGAATAATTCCATTGAAAAACCAACAGAAATATTGGCGGGGGAAAAAATGAAAAATAAAAACCGTACAATAACCTGCTTGCATAAGTGTTCACACGCTCTTACAACTGGGGATGTGGCTGCGTTCAGAATTTACCAATCACATTTAAACTCATTACACACCTGCCTTCATTTAAAATGACTCTGAATAATCACAAATTAAGTTCAGCTTCTAGTAGGATTTTCCAGACATTTCCATAGGTGCATTTCAGAGCAAAAGCCATGGTCCGCAGAGACCTTCCAAAAGCATCAGAGGTATCTAATTATTGAAAGAAATCAGTCAAGAGAAGGGTACAAAACAATTTCCGAAGCATTAGATATACCATGGAACACAGTGAAAACAGTCATCAGCAAGTGGAGAAAATATGACAACAGAGACATTAACAGGAACTGGACGTCCCTCGAAAATGTATGAAAAGACAAGAAGAAAACTGGTTAGGGAGGCTTCCAAAAGACCTAGAGCGACATAAAAGGAGCTGCAGGAAGTTCTGGCAAGTACTGGCTGTGTGCTACATGTAACAACAATATAACTTATTTTTCATATAAATGAGCTATGGGGTAGGGTGGCAAGACTGAAGCCTTTTCTTACAAAGCAAAACATCCAAGCCCAGCTGAAGTTGCCAAAAAAATTCTCCCAAAAGCACAAGGGAAAATGTGTTATGGACTGATGAAACCAAGGTTTAACTTTTTGGCCATAATCCAAAAAGGTATGTTTGGTGAAAAAAACAACACTGCACATCACCCAAAGAACACCATACCCACAGTGAAGCATGGTGGTGGCAGCATCATGCTTTGGGTCTGTTTTTCTTCAGCTGGAACCGAGGCCTTAGTCTAGGTGGAGGGAATTATGAACAGTTCCAAATACCAGGCAATTTTTGCACCTAACCTTCAGGCATCTGTTAGAAAGATGAAGATGAAGTTCACCTTTCAGCATGACAACGACCCAAAGCACACATCCAAATCCACAAAAGATAACATTTTTGGAATGGCCCAGCCAGAGCCCAGACCTGAATCCAATGGAACGTATGTGGGGTGATCTGAAGAGGGCTGTGAACAGGAAATGTTAATAATATCAAATGGTGCATCAACAAAGTATTAGCTTAAGGATGTGAACACTTAGGCAACCAGGTTATTGTGAGTTTTTTTCCCTTCAAAGATTTCAATTTCTTTTTCAATTGAATTGTTCACGTTATAGGTCACCTTAAAGTTGAAAATGTTCTGACATGATTTATCTTTGTCTAATTTTTTACACCACAAACACCTTGGGTATTTTAACAGGGTTATGTAGACTTTTTATATCCACTGTCGGTACAAAATATGTGCTTGCTCTAAACACGGTTATTTATCTGACGAATGAAGATGCAGATAGAAAATCCAGTGAATTTACATTGTTCATAGACAGGTCACTTCCTCTGAAGATAAAGCTGGACTAGTTTTAATTGGCTCAGAGATTAGACACTTAACATCTGACCTGATTTGTTTCCTCCCCTACCGCCCCATCCTCCTCTTACTCACCCCGTTCAGACTGCCCAGGTCCTTGACTTTGTGCTCATCACTGGCCGCTTCGTAGTTGATCACTGCATGCTGCTTGTCAACACTCCGAGACTGCAAACACAAACACGCAATTGGTCATGTCATTACTGACATCAACACAGTCGCACATTCGAGCCACAGTTCTGCTTTGAAGTCAGTATTCAACTTGCCATATAGAGATACTGATTTTATTTCAATTGAAAGATTTCTTCAGACATTTCATGCTTTATCGGACAGGAAACTGATGAGAAGAGTTGTCGCTAAAAGTGCAGTGGGT
>JACXGJ010013816.1:0-15696 GCA_016801105.1 Esox niger | reverse complement strand
TTTCATTAATGCACGTGGCCGTAATTTGAAGCAGACAGGCTGGGCATTTGAAATAACTGATGGAATACTGAGCCCCCCACCAAAAAAAGATAGGCATTTAAATTATTTGGAGATTTATGTGCAATCCTTGGCCCTCTTGGTAAATATGGCCAAAAAAGATAGGACGAATGTTGTGTTTGAGCTTGAAATTCCACTCCTGCTAAATAAATCAAACCTATCAGTATTTCTCAGTAAATTTAGTTGTAATTTTATGTTTAGTTTTATCCCTGATTTAAAATAGTTATAATTAATCATCTTGCTTTGACCTTTAGCCAGGTCTTTTAGATATTTAACCCCTATTGAAATGTTTTCATAGTACACATTGTGTTTGTTGTGGTTGTTCAGCAAACATTGAACAGGATGTGCTTGCAAATAGGAACAGGTTCTTCCACGTAGGGGTAACTAGCACTAGAATCTAAAATGACGGGTAAAGATTAATTTCCCACACCTGTGGCTTTTAAATTGCAATTAGTGTGTGTGTATGAAAAGTCAATGAGTTTGTTAGCACTCACATGGATGCACTGAGCAGGCTAGATACTGAGCCTTGGGGAGCAGAAAATAACTGTGGAAAGACCTGCATAATGGAACTTTATAAAGATAGAAAAGGATATAAAATATATAAAAAGCTTTGCAAATGCCAGTCAGTACTGTTCAATCAGAGTACTATTAAGAATTGAAACATTTGTTTCTCTAAGGATATTGCATTGTTGAATTTTCACCCATGGGTTCCCAGTACTGTTCCATGTCTAGTGGGCTCTTGCTATGAGTCACAAGCGGACTCGATTTCAGACTCTGACTCTGAATCAGATTCAATGTGAATGTCATCTTTGTCCTTGTCCTGCGTCTTCACCTCAATATACACACATGGCTCACCCATTCGAATCCAATTCCTTAATATTTAGAAGAATATCTTCAATTTGCTGAGCTGTATATAGTAGTTCAGTTCAGCACGTTGTAATGTCATGGTACATTCCAATATTGCCAGTAAACAGCTCTATTTTCAGTCACAACAAACCATTCCAGTAAACCAAGTATTTGGAAAAGAAACTCAGCACTTTTAGAAAGAGAGTCTACTCAGAAAGATTTCCCAGTTGATATAATTCAGGTCCATGTTATAGGTCAAGGAGGGCTTACAGAATGGCCGAATTTCTTAAGGACGTTCACCAACCTTACAATTCTCTCTCACTATTGTAAGACATGCACAAAACCTTTCATTTCATACAACTACTTTTGAAATATACAAAAAACTATTATTTTGGTGTCACAAGTAGCCTCTTTTCTCTCATTCTGCTGCCGACCCCGTTGTCACAAGAAAACTTCCAACACTTTTACTTCATATTATAACATTCAACCTAAGCGATCACCCGCTTTGATTGATGATGTGTAAAGATCTCAGCTAAAGTATTAAATCGAAATATATTGGTATGGATAATTCTTTTGGGGTCAGTAAGAAATAAAAAATGTTGTCCATTAAAATAACATCAAATAGACCAGAATTAAAGTGTAGACATTTTTTATGTTGTAAATGACTATTGTAACTAGAAACCGATGATGTTCAATGGAATATCAACAGAGGCGTACCGAGGCCCATTATCAGCAACCATCACTCCTGTGTTCCAACAGTAAATTGTGTTTGCTAACTCAAGGTTATAATTTTAAAAAGCTAATTGACCAGTAGAAATCTATTTTGCAATTATGTTAGCGCCACTGAAAACTTGGGTAAAGAAGCAATTAAACTGTCCTTTAGAGTAGTTTAGTATCTCCACCTTAAGCATTTGTGGCTTTGATTATAGTCTCAAAACAGCCAGAAAAGTCCATTCATGTTTTGAAAAGCGAAGGCTATTCCATGGAGAAATTGTCAAGAAGCCGAAGATCTCATACAACAATACATAGTGCTCCCTTCACAGAACAACAGTCTAACCCGAGTAGAAAGAGGATTGGGAGACCCCGGTGCAAAATGAGCAAGAGGACAAAGTCCTGCCTACTTTGAGAAACAAACGCCTCACAGTTCTTCAACAGTCAGCTTCATTAAATAGCACCCACAAAACACCATTGTTAAGGTCACCTCTGAAGAATCGACTCCGGGATGCTGGCCTTCTATGCAGTGTATTCATGCTTTATCATTCAGAGGAAGTATGCGTGCAGTAATCAAACTGAACAGAACTTCCCGTTTAAACGTTTCCAATGCTGGCTTGTTCGGTGTTAGCCATTTAGGAAGTTCCAGACAGTAGAGCCCTTTGTTTTTCATAATTTCTAAAGAACTAAGTCCAGATTATCTAAAATGGGTATGTCTGTGTGTGGGGGGGGGGGGGGGGTATCCAACAAACTGTCCACAGAGCATAGATACATTATTCATTTGGAAAAAAAAAAATCACAATATAACAGGAACGTTATATTTATTTGTGTTTTACTTTTCAATAACCTTTGAGGGGAAGCCATTCTGTTATTGCTAAGCAAATACATTTACTCTGTAGCTCAGTTGATCATCCACTTAATAGCATACAACAGTAGCCTACAGTAGACAGTATATAGGTGTTATAGTGCATGCTCACGGCAACACTGCTCCTTTCTAAACATTTGAACTCCATGGAATCCCCCTGTTAAATCCCCCCCGGGTTGCATGTGACTGTACAAAGGAACCATCTGGTCAATTCATCCACTAAATGCTTTATTGAAAACCTTTCAGATAATGGGAGGGAATGGGGGGCAGGGTGTTGGGTGGTAACTGGAGATCGTGGGAGTGTTCCATTGGCTAGCAGTATGAAACCAATGATGGAGACACAACAGACAGTTGCAGAGATAAACAGGCTGGGTGAGTTGTTAAACATTTGCATTGGCGACAATAAAAATCATTTAATTACATTGGCCACAATATGACATACTTATAATTAATATATGTATGACTCTCTCATTATCCTTCTGACAATATATAAAAGCTCGCCCATGCCCCCTTTTTGTAAATGACATGTCCAATATGTAAAATATGTTTTTCAAATAAGTGACAATAACAATTTATAATATAAAATTGTTGTATGAACCTGCAACAAGTGGCCTTAATGTCTCTAATGATTTTGATGGGTGCAAAATCCACATAAATGTTTCAGTAATACTTGCTTTAATGTTTATCTGCTGACTTTTTATCTGCTGAGTATCCATTTAATATCCTTGCCGTTTTCACAAACAAGATTTGCTTAAATATAAGCAACTTGTTAAAATTTGAAAAATCTTCTTGCAATTGAAAAAGTAAACATGCAACAAGGGGCCCCTCATTTTGCAGGGATCTCTAAATGTTAACCCTCCGGTTCCTTGTTTAAAACCTTCCCTTTTTACTTTTTTGGAAATGAAAGAAAAAGGTGCAGTGGTCTCTTAATTTTTTCCAGAGCTGTAATTGCTCTGATCATATCAGTCTTCAGGTTTTTAATTTTACAAAATTTTCAAATCTATTCAACTCTATTATTGCATTGCAACAAACTAACCTTCACTGCAGGACAGGAAGAGTTTTGACATCATGTGTTGCCATTTTCAGGTAGCACTCAGAGCCCCCAACATGTTTTACATTACAATGTTTTATGGAGTGGTTTGAATAAAAGAGATATGACTGATGATGTTTACGTCTGTTAGGGGAGATTACTGAAGGCATTGGCCTGTACAGGATGTGGTGTGTCTGCAGAGACAGCAAAATAGGGGCAGAGCATTATTTTCCTTCATTGTGGTCAACAAAAACATTATAATGTAAAACTTGCGTGACACTAGTATATTTATTTCACATCTAGGATAAATGGAAAATCTCATTGAATAAAGGGGAGTATGGGATATCACAACACATCCTATACAAGGAGCATCTAGTGTGACATAGTATTTGTTATACAAACTACAGTTAGAATCATGATACTCATTTCCTCTGTGTGTGCTGAATCAAAAAAAAACTTGTACGTTGCAGATGATGCTATCCAAATTATAGAGCCTATACCAAATTTAGGTCAGTGTCACTTTTAATCGCAAATAAAGCAGTAATTCTTTACTTTTCTAACCTTACCATTACAATTATAGACAGATCATTTCTTTGTCAGGTGTAAACATGCAAAATCAGCTGGGGATCAAATACTGCGTGACTGCATCAGCGCATGAGGCACTAAGTAGAGACTGTTTCTGTCCATTTCAACTCCTATGTTTTACGAATAACAGCACTAAGAATAACAGCACTGTGAGAGATCTTATTTCTTATTAATCAATTGTTTCCTTTTTTGTGTTGATTGTTCACACACAAAAGAGCAGTGAACGTGTAGTGTGTTTTCATTTAGAGTCAGCGTTTGCTGTCAGTCAGGCAAAATCCAGCACAAAGTTTAGGGAGCAACCAGCCTGACGACTCAAGTTGTCGACCCAGCCTGACGACCCATACTTAATTATGTTTGTAGATATAACTTTACATTTAAAAATGTACTCTTCTGATATATACATTGTCCATCTAATAAAGTGTTCATCTCTAATAAAGTGTTCATTTTGCTTGATAACACTTTTCAACATGAGATTATTGGACTGAACGTGCAAGGACATCTGCATTGTAATTCTAATTTCAGAATACCTTATTGAGCATGTGACTATTGGAAAATAACAAGAGGCACAGTACATTTGACTGAACAGACTTTCGTGACATTAGATAAGCTTCACCTCCACTTTTAATACATACAATTACATATAGTATTATTGGATGGTGTTCTTCGTCTTTTGATTGGCTATGGAGACAGGTCAAATTGTGATATAATTAATTGGGAGAATCATCACCAGCCATTATTAAATATGTATTTTGCATAAGATCCACTGAGTTACAATGTACAGACAAATAAACGAAGTAAAATAATTTTGTGGAATGACTCTTTGGTTACTTTAGCTGAAAATACAACAACCCATAAACAGTACGGCAAACATATGTATCTAAATGAATAAATGTTAATTTATATGGATTCCATCAACAGCCATCCCCTTCATTTTTGTGTGTGTTATTGTCTCTATATATATCTATGACAAGAGTGTGTCACAATTCACATTAATGATATTGCCTCTCTATCCACATCTATGACACTGTGTCACTCATCATATCTATGACTGCGTCTCTCTATCCACATTCATGAAAGCAGAAAGTGTCTACAGTATTTTGAGTGTCTACAGTATTTTGAGTTCAGGTTGTTAAAGAGTGACATCTAGTGAAGAAAACTGAGACATCTAGTGAAGAAAACTGAGATCGTCACAGAGAAGAGTTTGAAGCCCCAAATTTTTTTGTAAAGTATCTTTCTGGGCAGGGGCATTTCTTGGTGTAGGCAAACTAGGCGGTCGCCAAGGGCACCGACTGCGGGCGGGGGGGGTTTAACACATTTAGTCAAGACATATTTATTTGTCATAAGGGACACGATATTGGCGGAGTGCGGAGCAAGGCGTGGATGGTGGGTGAGAGAGGGCGGTGCAAGGTGTGGATGGTGGGTGAGTCGGGTGAGGGAGGGCGGTGCAAGGTGTGGATGGTGGGTGAGTCGGGTGAGGGAGGGCGGTGCAAGGTGTGGATGGTGGGTGAGTCGGGTGAGGGAGGGCGGTGCAAGGCGTGGATGGTGGGTGAGTCGGGTGAGGGAGGGCGGTGCAAGGTGTGGATGGTGGGTGAGTCGGGTGAGGGAGGGCGGTGCAAGGCGTGGATGGTGGGTGAGTCGGGTGAGGGAGGGCGGTGCAAGGCGTGGATGGTGGGTGAGTCGGGTGAGGGAGGGCGGTGCAAGGTGTGGATGGTGGGTGAGTCGGGTGAGGGAGGGCGGTGCAAGGCGTGGATGGTGGGTGAGTAGGTTTGACGGTTTACATATTCTGACTTCGGTTCTGCAGGCTACTCTGAAAAGGTCAAAGCCATCTGGGTCACGGCAGCGGGGTCATCTGGCTTGAAGCATTTTGTTGTACTGTACTGAACTTTTTCAATGACAACATTTAATCTAATCTAATCTGAATGGTTTATGAATAGCCCCGGATCTCATATTATTTTTATTTGACAAAAACAATAGCAATAATAAAATAGCCCCAGATCTATTCATCTGCAATTCCGATTGTGCATTAAAGCTCTCGAAAACAATATGATAACGCTTTAACAAGGTTAAACAACAACAAAAACGTAACAAATGTGCAAGGACCAGGTATAATGAGATGCAATGTATTCAGTACTCGGTACTATGGAATGAACATAATGAATTCGTTCACAATTCAAAATTACAGAATTATATACATTAAACAAAGCCTACCCCTCCTTTAATAAAATGTTTTCTCCTTTAGAATTGGTTTCCTTGCCTTCATGGAGGCAACTGGGATGTTCTTGCACCATGAAGGACCTCGGGATAGTCTTTGGAGCCCTTCTCTGCATCTGCTACCATGTTCAGGGTATGTGCCCCACAAGGAACTCAGAGAGCAGATGGATTTTTTACAACAGTCTGACCAGCCCACCTTTATATTTCATAACTCGGTGGATGGTTACCTGAAGTCATGTTAGAAGGATGTGACTGGGTTAAGGGTTATGTTTGCTTGTGTTAGGTGTTCGGGTTGTGTGGGCTCACCATAGCTCTGCTTTCATCACGTCCATACCCATGGTTATGGCAGACATAGACACACACAATAGACACTCAAAGGAGTAAGACAGAGACAAAATTCTCTTGGCACAATTAGCACTTTATTTGCAAATAGAGACACGTCAAATGCTTACAGAATAATCATTCGAGGAGCCTCTAAAGTAAAATTCAACAACGGTCAGTATTTATAACAGTTAAAGGGGTGTGGTATGATGCTGCACATCTGTGCTAACTCAATGGAATACATTTCCTTTGTTCTATTACAACCTAGGCCTCACACAAAGGGCAGGCTGTCCTTCTCCACATGGGTAACCTCTTAAACTCTGTTAGGGCTTACAGCATCCTGCCAGACAATAGATGCCCTAAAGAGTTATACAGATGTACATATCAATGAGTAACCCAATAATCTGCCGACACCAGTCAATGATGCTCCTAGGCAAATACCAGATCCCCCTCTCCTACATTTCCTAAGGAACAAAGGACAGATACCCCTATTCAGAATATCTCATGATCCTCTGTATTATATAGACATGTGTGTCACAACCACAGACCATAGTTACATACTAGGTAATAGATAAGCAAAGATGTCTCCAATGCACATTAGTTAAGAAATTGCCACAACAATAGCCAGTAGATCAAATAGATGCTGGCTCTACTTGAAACATAATGCGGTGCAACTACTTCTCTCATTGGTTGACAAAAACCTTCTAGATGGATGAATGACCTGCTTATACATGGTAACTCTTACAGTTAGCTTCAATGATTACAAAACAAACAGAAAAATTTAAAACACAGTGTACAGAAAAAGCAAGATACAGATAACAAGACACTCATAAATATGAGACAAAGTACATTGCTTTAAACATTACTTGTTTTGGTGACTTGTGTTGGCCCAACACTTAACTGAGAGAGTTTTGGTTTTCTTTTCATTTGTATTCACTAAAAATATAGTTAGTTTTCCCTTTTATCTGGGGATTAATCCTTAAAGGAGTCAATGTTAGTCAAATATCCAGTACAAAAAATGTATATACATTTCCGGTTTGCAAGTTTCATGTACATGTTCATTGTATATTTTATCTAGCAGCTATTTATGTAGTTGATTAGCATTTGATTGAGCTATTTGGAAATCGTTTTGTCTTGTGCAAATAGACAAATATTATTTGTGCACAATAGCCCACACAGATGAATACAACATTATGAAATATACTTCAATACTACTATGCAACCAGCCAAAAAATCTCAATACAGTTGAGATGTTTTTTTTCTACATGGTTGTCTTTTACATTAACTTACCTTTAAAATTTGCTTTTTGCCAGTTGCTGAGTCGATTATGTATTTCTTACCTCTTATATCAGCCACCAGGCGCCAGTGTCTACAAGACGGTGAAAGTAACATTGTGTATATATTTAAGATATAATGACCTGAATGACAGAAGAACAAACTGCTGTAAAGAATGATGAAGCCCATTTGGCATTGTAAATAGTTTTGCTATAAGTATGTTTTTGCAATTAATGTATTATTCATTATGTTTTTTTCCATTGTGTTCTCATGTCAATGCCAAAAAAAGTACTGGTTAGTATCACCAAAGAGCAACATTTTTAAAGATTTGTCCATGCACCTGGTTCAGCCCAAGTGCAAATCTCTTTGGCCAAGCACACCAGAAGTGCTTTTGGGGTACAAGTCAGAATGTGTGAGCAAAAAAAATCGCCATACCTACTTTAAAATGTTGAGATGAATCTTTGGAGGATCGCTTACATTATCCCAATACCAGCATTTTTTTGCTACAAACCTTGTTGCCTTGGAGGTAAAATTGGATCGCACGATGAAATCCACAAATACATTTTTATTAATTCACCATGTATACATTTAGAATGGCCTTGTTAGAAACAACATTTCTTTATAATTAGTGTGCAGATTAAAAGAACTCATTTGGAATGGTGTGTAATCTTTTTCATTGGGTTATCCAATTTCAAGGATAGGGCTCATTAGCATTATCCTTGCCAGGAAAAGGTGCACAAACAATCAATAATTGTAAAAAATGTGGAGGTTCTTCATGTTCATCTTCATCCGCTTATTCGTTGTCGGGTCGCAGAGGCAGCAGCTATAGCAGGGGACCCCAAACTTCCCTTACCCGAGCTACATTTGCCAGCTCTGACTTGGGGATCCCGAGGCGTTCCCAGGCCAGTGTCGAAATATAATCTCTCTACCTAGTCCTGGGCCTATCCCGAGGTCTCCTCCCAGCTGGACGTGCCTGGAACACCTCCTTCCACCTAGTCCTGGGTCTACCCCGAGGTCTCCTCCCAGCTGGATGTGCCTGGAACACCTCCCTAGGGAGGCGTCCTGGGGGAATCCTTACCAGACGCCTGAACCACCTCAACTGGCTCCTTTCAATGGGGGGGTTGTCTTTTATCATTTCAGAAATGTAGGAACTTGGATGAGTCTCTTGAATCATTATTAATGAAAGAGCCTATTTCACAGTTTGGACAGTTACAGTATAGGTAATTATAGTGAGGGAAAAAGTATTTGATCCCCTGCTGATTTTGTACATTTGCCTACTGACAAAACATTTGATCAGTCTATAAATTTAATGGTAGGTTTATTTGAACAGTGAGAGACAGATTTACAACCAAAGAATCCAGAAAAACACATGTCAAAAATGGTATAAATTGATTGAGGGAAATAAGTATTCGACCCCTCTGAAAAACATGACATGGTGGCAAAATCCTTGTTGGCGATCATAGAGGTCAGATGGTCCTTGTAGTTGGCCACCAGGTTTGCACACATCACAGGAGGGATTTTGTCCCACTCCTCTTTGCAGATCTTTCATTTCAAGTCATTAATATTTTGAGGCTGATGTTTGGCAACTCGATCCTTTAGATACCTCCACCCATTTCCTATTAGGTCTAGAGACTGGCTAGGCCACTCCAGGACCTTAATGCGCTGCTTCATGAGCCACTCCTTTGTTGCCTTGGCTGTGTGTTTTGATTCGTTGTGATGCTGGAATACCCATCGATGACCCATTTTCAATGCCCTGCCTGAGGGAAGGAGGTTCTCACCCAAGATTTGAAGGTACAAGGCCCCGTCCATTTTCTCTTTGATGCGGTGAAGTTGTCCTGTCCCCATAGCAGAAACCCCCCACCCAAAGCATAATGTTTCCACTTCCATGTTTGACTGGGGGAATGGTGTTCATGGGGTCACAGGCAGCACTCCTCCTCCCCGAACATGGCGAGTTGACTCCATGCCAAAGAGCTAGATGTTGGTCTTATACTTATTTCCCTCATTAAAATATAAATCAATGTATAACATTTTTTAAATGTTCTAGATTATTTTATTGTTATTCTGTCTCTCACTGTTCATATAAACCTACCATTAACATTATAGACTGATAATTTCTTTGTCAGTGGGCAGACATTCAAAATCAGCAGCAATTCTATCTGTAACTGTGGATCCTTCCTGGTATTCCAGTTCCAGTGCCTGCCCCTTAAATCAGGAACCTCACACAGAGTCGCTCAGTGCCCAGTCGATTAAAAAAGAGCTGTTCAGTGGTGTGCTTTGTGAAGAACGGCGGGACGTGACCCGGTCATGGTACAAAGGAAAAGAGATAATCAACCAGACCAGCAGCCGTGTTCCCAGCGTAACACTCCATTTACCTCTGGAGGTGAGAGGGTAAGGATACCTATTCCTGTGTCACTACGATTGCAATGCCATATAGTGCTACGCGTCAGGGCAAGATGTGTCCACTGCATCTTATTTACATTTAATATAAAGAATAATAAAGCCTCATAGGCCAGATAATCCTTTTTATTATTTTTGAAGTGTTTGGACCTTTTCAGTTCATTAGGAATGGGATTGTACTTTTATTTTTCTAGTTTTATCAACATGTAAGGATTAATTGTTACATAATTGAAGGGGGGACTGAGAGGAAATAGGCTTGAGACACTTAACACAACACAGATGTGCTGACTATCTCTGAACAACGGACCATTGATAGGATGTGTTGCTTGATACTGATGGGCCCCACACATCCTGTCCATTGATAGGATGTGTTGCTTGATACTGTCCATACACACATCCTGTCCATACCTCCTGCTAGGAGTTGCCCATGTGACTGTTATTGTCATAACTACAGGTAAGGATCCAAGCGTGGACTAGGGAGGAGAGGGGGTGTGGCAGGCAGCGAAGTCGGGGATTGGCTGTGTGTTTTCTCACGAACCGGCGGCGAAGGCACAGGCGAGGAGCAATCAGAGTAGTCAGGGACGGAAGCTGTTTTTGTTCATGGATATCACATGGACGGGAGCTGACACCAGACAGTGACTGGCATTGAGAAGCACTGTCAGCAACATACAGGTATCAGTCCAGCTATCAGACAGTTATTGACGCTCTCAAACACCTGGCTACTTGCCAGCTCTATAATGCCGTAACATGGTTACTGGGAGTGGCAGGACAGCATGGTGGGTAAAGCATCTGACCAGTTACAAATTATGTATAGATTATATACACATGCTGGCATGGCAGTTAATACTAACTGTTCCCTGGATCTGTTGTGAGAGAAAGTAAAGCTACACTTATTAATGATTCAGAATGTGCCTCATATGAGTGGAATAAAGAGAGTAATCATGGTTTAAATGAAAGTCCCATAGTAGTATAGTACCTTTCTATAAGGGTCAATTCATGTTAAAATTCAATGTGTAAAAAACTGTTAATGAAAACCTTGGGCGATATGAAAGAAGTTGTAGAAAATAGTCTTCTCAATTGACGACATACTACTTCATTCTGATGCAGATATTATGTGATATCATCTATAAAGATGTCCAACTGCTATGGAAAACACATACATTACAATCGGTGAGATATACTTTGTTTTATTTATCCATATTGACTGTGGGCTGGCCAAGGACTACAGTATGTCCAATTCTTTGAATCTTCCAAAACATAAAGAAAAACTCACTAAAGTGTTTTGCAAACATTAGAGTTGTCAGCTATGCAAAATGAGAGGAGCAGCGGACTGAGGAGTCAGAGTCACATTAGTTTCTAGTTTTTAATAGAGCGTAGCGGACGGCAGTGAGACAATAATACACAAAGACAAAGGGAGCAGAGGGAACATATATACTGGGGGAAATGACTGTGTTTGATGATCAGGTGCGCTAAACGAGACAACAGGTGCGATGAGTTGATGAGATGGGGGATGGTGTCAGAAGGCCGGTGACGTGGAGCGCTGAAGTCCGCCTCCTGCAGGGGGAGGATGGGCAGCAGATGGCGTAGTTGTCACCAGAGTCTGAATATACTATGGTGGTCATCCCAAATGACAAACATTTTTATCATGTTTATGTGGAGAACAACTGACAATTTCACCTTGAATGTGTGGAGAACAACTGACAATTTCACATTGAACGTGTGGAGAACAACTGACAATTTCACCTTGAACGGTTTGAAATATCAGTTGGTTATTCTTCAATGTTCTGCTAATGTGATGCAGAGAAGCTGGTGAGACATGTAGACTACACTGTAGGCTGTACTGAATGTATATAGGCCAGAGCTCAACCTTCAACAGTGAGCTTTTTGACTTGACTCTGTTAAGAGTGCCGTTAACTGCTCCAGGTTTATAAATCTTGAAAAAAGCTTTTCTTGTGAAAATAATCTACAGTGCATTTCCCATTTAGTTATTTCCGTGACACATCAATGAGAGCGCGTAGTTTTTTGCAATAGTCTATGAGGCCCCAAATTCTTGCAGCTGCCCATCCGACTTGGCATAATGCCTTCAGGTCATGCAATGTCTTTGGTCGTCTTGCATGAACCACACGTTTAAGATCTCCTCAGAGCGGCTTGAAGATATTAAGTTCAGGAGACTGTGATGGCCACTGCAGAACCTTCACCCTTTTCTGCTGTAACCCCTGGAGGATCAACTTGGCCTTGTGCTTAGGGTCATTGTCATGTTGAAAAGTCCAAGTGTCCCAAGCGCAGCTTTCGTACAGAGGAATGTGAATTGTTTGCCAGTATTTTCTGATACCATGCAGCATTTATCTTGCCAGCAATTTCTACATGATTCTCTGTTTTTTTAGAGCTCACACTCTGCCAAAACATCAGATAACCACCACCATGCTTCACAGTGGGGATGGCATTCTGTTCACCCTAGGCCTTGTTGACCCCTCTCTGAACATAGTGCTTACGGTTCCGCCTTTCTCTGTATCCTGAACAATTCTTCTAGCAGTTTTCACTGAAATCTTTATTGGTCAACCTTTGACTTGATACCCTTGACTTAGTATCTAGAGATGTCTGAATTTTCCTCTTCTTAGTAAGTGATTTATCAGTACTGACTGGCATTTGCAAGGCTTTGGATGTCTTTTTATATAATGTTCCATTATCTTGACAGTTGTTTTCTGCTCCCCATGGCTCAGTACCTAGCCTGCTCAATGCATCCATGTGAGAGGAGAAAGGAGCCAGACCACAATGTGAAATTACTTCATACGATCAGTATCCTTAAATAAAGACAGTTGTTTTTGCTTTTTTTCAAAATGAATGCCACAATATCTGCCAGATTATGCAAACTTTTGAGCCCAACTGTATGAACTGTATCAATTCCATTGCTTATTAATCAACAGTGAACCATGAAATGTTAAGTGATTTTGGATGACAACAAGAGAGCAAGGTGAAATTGTAGACCAGGAAAAACGATTCTTGGATCATCCCTGATTTAAAGATGGAGTTTGTATTACTTGACTACTTGACTCCATTACTTGACTCCATGTAATGGAGTTTGTATTACTATCTCTAGCCATGACTGTGTATGTTCAGCTAAATATATGACAGAGGCTCTCTATCCAGAATGTGTGACTGTTCACGTCTATTACAGTGTTTCGATGTATGTCTGAGGAAAGACACACAGAAGGCCTTACCAGAAAGATGTTAACCACAAACTCTTATTTGTGAAGTTCACAGTTTAATTCACTAGATGTCACTCTTTAAAACCTGAATTCCATCATCCATTACAAGAAAAGTCAACAAGAGTGATGGATTAAAAAGATCATGCTATTGCTCTTACTTTCAGTAGATGAAAATATTCAGAAAGATTCTTAGTCTACAGTGTGTTCTACAAGGCCTTCTTGCTCGTCTTAATCACGTGTTCCAATCATTCTTTTGTTGATTGTTGGCAGTGAATTTTATGTTAATTTCTCTACCACGAGCCGTCTCCAAAAGCGTTTCAGAGAATTTGCCAGTACATCCAACCAGCCTCACAACTGCAGACCACGTGTAACCACACCAGCCCAGGACCTCCACATCCAGCATCTCCATCTACAAGACCGTCTGAGACCAGCCACTCAGACAGCTGCTGCAATCAACCGACTTGAGTGGGCAAATGCTCACATTCAATGGCATCTGGCACTTTGGAGAGGTGTTCTCTTCACGGATGATTCACGGTTTTCACTGTACAGAGCAGATGTCAGACAGTGTGTATAGCATTGTGTGGGTTTGCTGATGTCAACGTTGTGTATCGAGTGGCCCATGATGGTGTTGGGTTTATGGTATTGGCAGGTTTGTGTTATAGGCAACGAACACAGGTTCATTTAATGGATGGCATTTTGAATGCACAGAGAAACCGTGTCGAGATCCAGTGGCCCATCGTTGTGCCATTCATCCACGACCATCACATCATGTTGCAGCATGATAATGCACGGCCCCATGTTGCAAGGATCTGTACACAATTCCTGGAAGCTGAAAACATCACAGTTCTTGCGTGTGCAGCATACTCACCGGACATGTCACCCATTGAGCATGTTTGGGATGCTCTGGATCGGCGTATACGACTGTGTGTTCCAGGTTCTGCCAATGTCCAGCAACTTTGCACAGCCATTGAAGAGGAGTGGACCAACATTCCACAGGCCACAATCAACAACCTGATCAACTCTATGCAAAGGAGATGTGTTGCAGTGTGTGAGGCAAATTATGTTCACACCAGATACTGACTGGTTTTTGGACCCCCCCAGACCCCCCCAGTACAGTGAAACTGCACATTCTAGACTGACCTTTTATTGTGGCCATCCTAAGGCACACCTGTGCAATACTCATGCTGTCTGATCAGCGACTTGATATGCAACACCTGTGAGGTGGATGGATTATCTCGGCAAATCAGATTTAGGATGATTTATGGACAATAATTGAGAGAAATAGGCCTTTTGTGTACATAGAGAAAGGCTTAGAGCTTTGAGTTCAGCTCATGTTAAATGGGGGCAAAAACAAAAGTGTTGCTTCTTTGTTTTCACAGGGGTCAGCATGGGAGAGTTGTCCTCATTCTCATTTGCTTATAGGAGATATGTGGTACTTTTCCCCACATCGGTACCGTTTCTTTCACACTAACGAGCTGACACCACAAACCAAACTCTCATGAAAAGCCCCTGCATCCACATTTAGCAGATGCTATAGCATGTTGATTTACAAGATATGCATATTGTTAAACTAGGTGAGACGACCACATACAGTTTCACAAGCACTCCATGAATAACCACTACAAAAAAATTCTCTGCTACTCAGATCTGTACTGCTAATCTGGTCAAATTAGTCATGTGACTATCCTCTATCCTGAACTTGGGGAAATGAACTGAATAATGTCAATGATATTTGGATTTGAGGCAATAGACTATCGGCAAAAATGTTATACTGTAAACAATAATGTACATTGAATTCACCTTTTGGCTACATGCAGACATTTTAAGGCTTTAAACCATACATACATGCTGAAATTTGGTCTAGGTAACAGTGTCAATTAATTTATTCAAATGTAAATGTAAAAGTTTTCATCATTTTTAGGGCTACCTATCAGTTTGCTTTGGAATACAAAATAAACAACAAAAGTATTTATATAAATGGTATGAAGGGTCATGTATATTACAGTTCATGGAGATGTGTAAAAAGGTTCTTGATCTTTTAGACAGAATATGGTGGACCTGCAGAGATCAAGATGATTGTCATCAGGGAGAAAGAAAAATCTAATCTCTGAATCATATTGTCAACAACATGTGAACAAGGGAACAAACACCAAAAACCCGATAAAATTACCCTCGGTAAAAAAAGAGATCCA
>JACXGJ010013815.1:0-15697 GCA_016801105.1 Esox niger | reverse complement strand
CTGTTTCTCCCATTCGGGTAGGACAGAGACCAGGGGTAGCTCAGGTTAGGGGGGTCTGTTAACTATGACCTAGAACTTTGGTTGCCATGACAATGTAGAGTTCTATCTTGTTTTACGATTAGTATGACGCCTTGTTTTGTATGTATGTTATAGCATAAGAGATAATATTTGCAGGAGCTGACCAGGGGGGTATAAAGAGAAGAAAGCCATAATGAAATGCGGAGCAGTCTGTCATGGCATTACCCTGTTCATCTTTTGTAATGTTGTGATGATTGTTCCCGTGGATCCACGTAATTAAACTTGAAATAATCAACTGTTATACGAACGACTGAGAAGTTCTTTATTTGAATAAATCACGAACATTTAACATTTTTCCACATACCCTTTG
The DNA here is from genome assembly GCA_016801105.1 of Esox niger. Taxonomy (NCBI): domain Eukaryota; kingdom Metazoa; phylum Chordata; class Actinopteri; order Esociformes; family Esocidae; genus Esox; species Esox niger. The sequence continues at coordinate 15,309 of JACXGJ010013815.1, read as the reverse complement.
TTGGCAATGACAGAGGTCAAAAGTTTTCTGTAAGTCTTCACAAGGTTTTCACACACTGTTGCTGGCATTTTGGCCCATTCCTCATGCAGATCTCCTCTAGAGCAGTGATGTTTTGGGGCTGTCGCTGGGCAACACAGACTTTCAACTCCAAAGATGGGTAAGACCCAGCCACGTTTCATCTTCAATGCCCTTGCTGATGGAAGGAGGTTTTCACTCAAAATCTCACGATAAACGGCCCCATTCAGTCTTTCCTTTATAGGATCAGTCGTCCTGGTCCCTTTGCAAGAAAAACAGCCCCAAAGCATGATGTTTCCACCCCCATGCTTCACAGTAGGTATGGTGTTCTTTGGATGCAACTCAGCATTCTTTCTCCTCCAAACACGACAAGTTGAGTTTTTACCAAAAAGTTTTATTTTGGTTTCATCTGACCATATGACATTCTCCCAATCCTCTTCTGGATCATCCAAATGCTCTCTAGCAAACCTCAGATGGGCCTGGACATGTACTGGCTTAAGCAAGGGGACACGTCTGGCACTGCAGGATTTGAGTCCCTGGCGGCGTAGTGTGTTACGGATGGTAGCCTTTGTTACTTTGGTCCCAGCTCTCTGCAGGTCATTCACTAGTTCTCTTTTCTCACCGTTCTTGTGATCATTTTGACCCCACAGGGTGAGATCTTGCGTGGAGCCGCGGATCAAGGGAGATTATCAGTGGTCTTGTATGTCTTTCATTTTCTTATAATTGCTCCCACAGTTGATTTCTTCACACCAAGCTGCTTACTTTTTGCAGATTCAGTCTTCCCAGCCTGGTGAAGTTCTACAATTTTGTTTCTGGTGTCATTTTACAGCTCTTTTGTCTTGACCCTAGTGGAGTTTGGAGTGTGACTGTTTGAGGTTGTGGACAGGTGTCTTTTATACTGATAACAAGTTCAAACAGGTGCCATTAATACAGGTAATGAGTGGAGGACAGAGGAGCCTCTTAAAGAATAAGTTACAGGTCTTTGAGAGCCAGAAATCGTGCTTGTTTGTAGGTGACTAAATACTTATTTTACCGAGGAATTTACCAATAAATTCATCAAAAAATCCTACAATGTGATTCTCTGGATTTATTTTTTCTTATTTTGTCTCTCATAGTTGAAGTGTGCCTATGCTGAAAATTACAGGCCTCTGTCATCTTTTTAAGTGGGAGAACATGCAAAACTAGTGGCTGACTAAATAAATTTTTGCCCCACTGTACCAACCAGTAAGAATTCCAGCTCTCACAGACCTGTTAGTTTTTCTTTAAGAAGCCCTCCTGTTCTCCACTCATTATCTGTATTAACTGCAATTGTTTGAACTCGTTACCTGTATACAGGAGACCTGTCCAGACAGTCAGTCAAACAGACTCCAACCTCTCCACAATGGCCAAGACCAGAGAGCTGTGTAAGGATATCAGGGATAAAATTGTAGACCTGCAGAAGGCTGGGATGGGCTACAGGACAATAGGCAAGCAGCTTGGTGAGAAGGCAACAACTGTTGGTGCAATTATTAGAAAATGGAAGAAGTTCAAGATGAAGGTCCATCTACCTCGGTCTGGGGCTCTATGCAAGATCTTACCTCGTGGGGCATCAATGATCATGAGGAGGTGAGGGATCAGCCCAGAACTACACGGCAGGACCTGGTCAATGACCTGAAGAGAGCTGCGACCACAGTTTCAAAGAAAACCATTAGTTTCACACTCCCTCATCATGGATTAAAATCCTACAGCGCACGCAAGGTCCCCCTGCTCAAGCCAGGCCTGTCTGAAGTTTGCCAATGACCATCTGGATGATCCAGAGGAGGAATGGGAGAAGGACATGTCTTCTGAAAAGACAGAAATAGAGCTTTTTGACTAAACTCCACACGCCGTGTTTGGAGGAAGAAGGATGAGTACAACCCCAAGAACACCATCCCAACCGTGAAGCATGGAGGTGGAAACATCATTCTTTGGGGATGCTTTTCTTCAAAGGGGACAGGACAACTGCACCATATTGAGTGGAGGGTGGATGGGACCATGTAACACGAGATCTTGGCCAACAACCTCCTTCCCTCAGTAAGAGCATTGAAGATGGGTCGTTCCTGGGTATTCCAGCATTACAACAACCTGAAACACACAGCCTGGGCAACTAAGGAGTGGTTCTGTTAGAAGCATCTCAAGGCCTAGCCAGTCTCCAGACCTGAACCCAATAGAAAATCTGTGGAGGAAGCTGAAAGTCCGTATTGCCCAGCAACAGCCCCGAAACCTGAAGGTCTGTATGGAGGAGTGGGCCAAAATCCCTGCTGCAGTGTGTGCAAAATTAGGCAATAACTACAGGAACAAATTACTTCTGTAATTGCAAACAAAGGTTTTGTCAGGCTTCTTTGAGGGAGAAAAAGGAGCAGTAGACTGAGGAGTCGTAGTCGTTTCTGTTTGAATCTTTCAACTCAATAGAGTGGCTGAACAATGCTCATGGTAACTAGACAATAACACAAAAAGACCAGGGGAGCAGAGGGAACATATATACTGGGAGAAATGACTGTGGATGATGATCAAGTGCGCTAAACAAGACAACAGGTGAAATGAGTTGATGATGGGCGGTGGTGTCAGAAGGCCGGTGACATCGAGTGCTGAAGCCTGCCTCCTGCAGGGGGAGGATGGGCAGCAGATGGCGCAGTTGTCACAGGTTTCTGTACCAAATATTAAGTTCTGCTTTTCTGATGTATCAAATACTTACAGTATGTCGCGCAGTATGTCGTGCAATAAAAAAAAAATATGAAGAGACCACTGCACCTTTCTTTTTCCTTTCCAAAAAAGTTGAAAAGGAAGGTTTTGAGTGAGGAACACAAGACCATGGCAAATTGAATGCTTCCGTTCCTCACAAAAAAAATTATAAGAAAGGAAAGAAAAAGGTACAGTGGTCTCTTAATTCTTTCTGGAGCGGTAATTCTAAAAAATGGATGCATGGAAGAAGGTTTCAGAGATCTAGGGTTCAAAGATGAGTGATAAATGCATAATGTAAAATTAAGTAAATTGATATTTGAACATTGACAAATCATTGAATTCATGTTTATATGTTAGTAGTAGAATCACGCAAATAATAAATACATATTAATAATTGCGCAGACTGATAATTGCGCAGACTAATAATTGCGCAGTCCCTATACTGGTTGACTGGTTTTCACTGGCATGAATTAGGAAGACCCCCCCCCCCAAGTGGGCAGTGTGCATGCATAGGAGGTCTTAATGACGGATCACCAGAGATGAGTGATTTACCAGTGGAGCAAGCGGGCAGTGTGCACACAGCATAATGCTGCCCCTTCCAAGAGCCTTGATTTCCAACAGAACGACTCACATTGACTTCTTGCAAGGAGGTCCTGTGGTGCCATATCCATAAGTATAAGTAATACCATTCGCATTTCCTCTCTCTACAAGCGACATTGTGTGGTTTGAACTAGAATTGCAGAATATTGTAGATGGCAGGTCTGATATAAAAAATTGCCTACTCACAAAATACGATATTAAAATGTTTATTCATTTTTGCTTATGTAGCTGTTTGTTGGCAAATATGGTATAAGCTAGATAAATACTGCCATTATGTAAATGTTCTATGCCTCAGAACATTATTTCACAGGTTATACAGAACATTGGTTTTTATCCCTTATATTATATATCTCAAGGATTAAGTCTTGAGTAGATACCGACTTTGCTTAGAAATCATACCTATGTAAATGTAGTTTATTATGGTACATTGCCTTAAAAGTATTCAAAACCCTGTGCAATTCTCACATATTAAAAATAAATACTGACACTCACAATTGATTATAATCCCCAATCCATCTTTTTGTATAAGACCATCTAAACATTTGATTGTGCTTTCAGTAGGTGAAGACACCGCCAGTGGGCACAGGAATAGAGAGGGGGAGTACATTGCTGAGTCAGGGCACTGGTACACCCATAGGGATGAGGAACTGTAGCAAGGGCATCACATTAAACGTCCTGTCATGGTTTCCTCATCTATAATGGTGTACTACTGCAGTGTCCTCTGTCTCAGAGACATCCTGGACTTTCAGAATCAGCAGGAAGCCAAGTCAACTTAGAGTGAAGGTAATAAGGTCACAGGAGAGTAAACAAGGGGGAGGTGTTGCTGCAGAAAGAGGCAAAGATAAGAAGGTTGGCAGTTGAGGTTCTGAATATGTGCATAAACATTATTATGGTGAGGGAGGTGTCTGGCGCTGAGACCTCCCAAACAGAGCCACTGCGGCAGAGGGGGTGGACAAAGAGGCCTTTAAGCGCCACAGGCAAATGTGGTTTCCAGAAGCGTCAGCAAGCGAGGAGGAAACACCTAGCCAAGGGTTTCCCGTCCCTCCCAGCCAGTTCCCAGCCTGGTAGCCCTAGTGCTGGTTCGTCCTGCTCCAGGGCCAGAGACGCCACCTGGCACCCCGCACTTCCCCCCTCGGGTGTTTCGGTCTTGGGGGAGTAAAGTCAGGTCCTGGCTGGGGGTCTCTGGGCATCTTTATGCGTCCAGAGACCAGAGCCAGGGCCTGGCCGTGTGGATGCCTCTAGGCATGTCTGCGCTTCGGTTTCTGTTCCCACAATCAGGCAGCTGCACCTTATTGTCTCTGATTGGGAACCCTATTTAAGTTGAGTGTTTTTTCCTAATTTTGCGGCTCACTGTTTGTGCTGTTTGCCTCAGTTGTGGCGTGCCTTTTGTTTTTTTGTTAGTGGGAAGTAAGATATTAAAAGGATGATACCATACACTCGCTCTACGCTTTGTGTCCTGCCTCCCTGCAGTTGTAGCATTCCTAAAGCCTTGGACATCAGAATGCAGCAGAACGTCTACATTTTGCAGGAAATTGGAATGCTGGGACATCTGATTCCTGCTTGGCATTAGGGAAATCATTTATCTTTTAGAGCCAAGACTGGAGCTTTCTCTGACACGATGGCTGCACTACTGCTGGGGCTATATGGGTTCATCCACCACTCTTGGGTGGACCTTGTCGGTCATGATACCGCCCACAGGAAAGAAGATGACAGCAGACACTGATCTCTTGTGGCACAAATTAACAAATTACTCTTCAGTAATTTTGCTGACGCTCTGATCCAGACTGACTTACATGAATTTTTGACTGCATATGTATAGTACATTAAAATTTATCTTTTGAGAACAGAACATTTATTGTTGATGTGGTTTTTTGTCCTTAAGCATTTTAGTTTAGTATTTTAAGTCCTGTGTGTTCCTCCATTCCAGTAAATTCTCTGAAGTGGTTCACTAGATACAGTTTGGTCTGGAAATATTTGGACACTGACACAATTTTCATAATTCTGGCTCTGTACACCACCACAATGGATTTGAAATTAAAAAAATTAGATGAAATTGAAGTGCTGACTTTCTGCTTTAATTTAAGGAGTTGAACAAAAATATGGTATGAAACGTTTAGGAATTGCAACTATTTTCATATAAAGTCCCCTTATATCAGGGTCTCGAATGTAATAAGTAATACTTTGTCGAGAATCCTTTGCAGGCAATGAGTGCTTAAAGTCTGGAACACATGGACATCCCCAAATGCTAGGTTTCCTCCTTTGGGATAATTCGCCAACACTTAACTGCTGCTTTCTTCAGTTGTTTGTCCGTGGATCTTTGTGCTTTAAGTTTTGTCTTCGAGTGAAACGTTTGCTTGATCAGGTTGACGTGGCCTTTGCAGAATATTCAACTTGTTTGCTTTAAAAATACTCCTGGGTTGCATTCGCAGCAAGTTTTGGGTCATTGTCTGTCTGTAAAGTGAAGCGCTGTCCAATCAACCTCACTGAATTTGAGCAGACAATATATTCCTATACAATTCGGAATTAATCCGTCTGCTTCTGTCTTCAGTCACATCATCAATAAACACTAGTGACCCAGTACCATTAGAAGCCATGCATGGCCTTGCCATCACACTTCCTCCACCGTGTTTTACAGATGATGTGGCATGCTTTGGATCATGCCATTCCAAGCCTTCTCCATACTTTTTTCTTCCCATCATTGTGGTACATATAACAAATAATGAAGAATCATTGTATATGTAAATACACATATAATTAAAAACGTTTGGTTCTTTCAATGTTATAGGACTTTTGTTTTTCAGAAACTAATACACTAATACACTGTTGACAGGCTAGACACAATTTTGTTAGCATAGCCATTGGCCAAAATAACTGCAATACAGTGCATCCCATAGCCATGGATGTTGCAAACTGCAGTGATATGTTTTTACACTTCTCTATCAGCAATGGGTATCTTTCCATACAAGCCCTGTTCATTGAGTTTTGATAGATGGAGTGAGTTTAAAGGGTCATTATTTGTATCTAACGGTCTTGAATCTATGTAGCAGTTCATGGAAGTGCTATCCCCAGCAGTCAAATAATTTTTTGCTGCAATATTCTATCAAGGTTTCTCTTCTGGCCCCATCAAGGGAGGATGGCAGCTTTACAGTGAAATTGTCCATTAACGTCTTGATAACATTATGGAAAGTTAAGTACTCTTAATATTGACTTGTCATCTTGAGATTGCCAATGCTGAGCAACAATCTTGTGTTTGAACTCCTCAGACAATGCTCAGTTTTTTTATTTCAGTTTTTTTATTTTCTCTATGCTCTTTGTGGTATACACATTTCCTGTATTCAAACTGTTTGAATGAATGACATTCATATACAGATACTAGCAATTCACCATAGGTAAGATCAATTCCAATAAAAAGGAGGGTCACCTGCTTAAAATTGAATAATATGTTACCACTCCTAGAAGGAGCCTATTTTTATTTGTATTGACAAAGTTATTCTCATTCATGTAGTGGTTGCATGTCATTGACATTGTTCACAGGCCACGGGCCATAGACAAAAAAATATGAGAACATTTACATTGACAAGATCCTCCTGGATAACAATCCTTAATCTGAGACACGTTTTCCTTACTCAGAGACACCTGGATGAAAATGTTTCCAATACCTTACACAGCAGTTGATAAACCACAAGACTCTAGTTGATCAAATAATATTCTGTGTGAATTTTCAAATGAATTACAGTAAAAAAAGGTGGAATTGTTCAGTACCACATGCAGGGAATGTTACATGGCTAGACAATTCATTTCATCTCTGTGCCATCTGAACTGTAACATGTGCCTGGATGGCAACACATCTTCAAGTGCCCTGACTCATAAGGCCTTTAGTGGTACCAGAAGCACCAAAAATAAATAAGCACCATTATAATTATTAGAAGAACAAATCATTTTTCTTCTACATTTTCTTCTGTTACACAATAATTACATTTTTTAAAATGATTTTTATAGATTGTCAGACTGATTTTTCCAGACCCAGACATTATGCGACAAGTGCTTCTTTCTCACAGTGCGCAGGGTTGTATGACATCTCACTTCCCCACCACTGCTGTTCCCCTAAGGCACAACATCAAGGTGAATGAATGAAAACATGTTTTACCAGGGCTTGTTTTTCCGAAGGTATCCACCAGGATCACACTTAGTAAAAATGCATAGACATATAGGATCCCATTCATGTTAATAGTTAAGTAAATTTTTTAATCATATCCGAAGTGAAATCTATGTGGATAATGTTTGAATAAAAAAACTACTCCAGCAATTCCGCAGTCCATGTATGACATTTCAAAAACATGACAAAAGGTTTTCAACATATTCAAACCTATTCAATATTCAATAACCTGTTATGTAACAATAACAAGTTATTGTCTGTTCACCTGCCAGTTTGTCTGAGAGTACAAACAGTATCTATCTCTCTCTTCATTAATAAATCAAAATTGATTTGATGGTTTGTAAAACTAGTGCGATCGGAACCAAGAGAGGAGCCAGATTCTGAGGGTTGGCCAGTTCCGTTCTGGCAGTGGCAAGTGCAGTTATGTACACTGGCAGTACCAAGTGTACATAACATTTTGGGTCAGATCAGTATGTTTGTACATAACCTTTCGGGTCAAATTGGTATTTTTACATAACCTTTGGGGTAAAATTAGCATTTTGGCATGTTCAATAAATTCTGGTGGGATGTGCAGTCATAAGGAAAAAATACAGATCAGCTACGCAACCAGATGGACAAAGACAGGGACAACCAGGTGGGATGTGGGCAGTGACAGGAGGAATTGTCAGGCATAAGCTAAATCTGCAACAGGATCAGGTGGACTTTGGACAGGGACAGCCAGGAGTCGCAAGGCCAGGCAGTCCTCGGACGTGGTCCAAGGAATCAGGTCCTCCTAAGACCACAGAGAAAATAGAAGCAGCAGTCCTTAGTTCCAGGAGGTTACTTCAGCATGGAATCCAAACTACTACAGCATAAAATTAGGGACTGAGACGTGGGGTTTGGAGATACTGTGGCCCCATCAGAAGATAACACTGGAAAGGTGACCATTTCTCTGGTAGTCTGGTTGTAAGAGAGTACAGTATTTTTACAGATTGTTGTTCCATCTGTTCATTAGTATTTGTCAATTAGGCTGACATTTTGTATTTTCCAATTAATTAAATTGTAAATGTTTCCAATAAGAAGCAGATGCTATTATCCAAAGTGACTTATAGGAACAATTTGTGATAGACATCTTGTTTAAGGAATGAACAATACATTTTTGTCCATGCCGGCTCTGGGATGCAATCTAGCAACCCTTAAACTACTTGTCTACCACCAATATTGATAAAATCTTATTGAACACATTACAGTTCATTGAAATGAATGTAAACTCTGCGACACTTTTTGGGTTCTTCACTTGTGAATTTCAACATTTGACTGATCATAAATAGAATCTGAAAGTTAAAAGAAATGTACTTATAGTAAGACTGTAAATGAACTGTAATTAATTTACCACCAAATTAAAGTAATTAATTTATTCAGAAATAAATAATTAAAGTAATTATAATTAATAAGCCCCATTCTCAACACTGCCTTATTTTACTGCTTGATAGCACAAGGCTGTGCTTAAACATGCCTAAAAAGATTAGACTAATTTGTGGTTTTGCAAAGCACTAGTATTATCTGCAATTTTTCAGTATTTTTCATCAACTTACAGTTAGTGCCGCCCCCCACTCTGTGTGTCGCTGGAACAAAAAGCACAGCCCTGTGGGATTCCTGGGTCAGTATGTGGCACAACCAAGACACAAAACCTGGTTGTAGTGGAAAACTACACGGAGAAAAGGGCAAAAATAAGGCACTTTGAGGAGAATCTTTACGCAGCACTTTAGACCGCTGTACCACTTGGGTCCCCCAGGTACTATACTACATTTTGAAGGGCTTTTATTTATCAGTGTATATTTTAGATATTTTGACAGTGCTTGCAGGCATGGATAGAAAACCTGTCTAAAAAGAACATTTCACTAAATCTTCCTTTACTAAGATTAGAGGAAAGTCATTCCATTACACCAACAAAGTACATTGCTCAAAATAATTAAAGGAACAAGTAATCATCACAGTATAACACCAAGTCAATGAAACTTCAGGAATATCAATCAGTCCAATTAGGAAGCACAAGTGATTGTGAATCAATGTCATCTGTTTTAATGCAAAAGAAAGTGACAACAGGTGCACTGGAGAGGCAAGGGAATGGCTTTGCAGGTGGATTTTGATATTTAATATTTCAGTGTTCCCTGATTTAATTTGAGCAGTGTATTTTGTTCATCGAGACCCAGTGTGTGATTTAAGTGTTCCCTTAATTTATGGAGCAGTGTGTTAGTAAGAAGAGTGTTATTTTAAAATGTTTGATGTCAAACACGTGCTGATAATTGAAGGGTGATAATTGAAGAATACTATTCTGGACCATAAGTAAATCAGTATGTTTACTATGACACAAAGTTTAGTAAGATAGATGTACAAGTAAAAGATGTATGTTACCTTCACTGACTGATCTTGTCTTACATCTGAATTTCCATTGTCATTGCTTCACAGATAAGGCAAAAAGATGGATTTAATCATTTCCATGAAGAGACAACACCATCAGCCAATAACAGGTGGTTCATTCCAGACAGCATTTTCCAAAAAAAAAGAAACATTTAGCCAAATTCCATTCAGCCAATGCTTTTATTCACATTTCATATATAGGTGGTTCCAGGAACCAACACTACAACCCTGGCATTATGACTGCCACAAGCTAGTCTGTCAAATAAATTCAGAAAGGATTACGATAAACAGCAAACACAAACAGTCAAAGTAGGCCTGGGCAGTTTACAAATTCTGACCTGCCAAACACTACCGTCTGAGCCAGGCTGAGCCTGTGACGCAGCCACTTACATTCATGCATGACTGATCGAAGCATGTTGAGAGCTGCCTATGCTTCCCGATGAATAAATAACAAGACAAGCTTTGCCAAATAAACCCCTTCATCATCTCTGTACTGTGATGAAGGCTCTGCAGGAGTGAGCTGCAAGTTTTCATACAGTTCAAACATTTCAATGCCTGACTAGGTAATAGGCTTATTTTCTTATTCTGAGTGAGTGAATGCTTCAATAAGGCATATTGTTAGCCAGCAAACTCTGAATTCAAAACCCTTCCAGGATAACAGTACACATGTGAGTGATTGCAAGCATTGTTGGGTCTGTTTTTTTTTCTTTAACAGCCATGTCCAAAAAGAAAGCACAGCTTGTTATTTCCATTTAAGGTAACAGTTGTACTTTAATGTCCAACACTCCTCAACATGAAACCTGCCAGATCGAACACCTGCTTGTTCATTTGAGGACAAGCATGGTTAAAAGTTCAGCTAGCAATGTTAGGGGGGAATGGTAAATATGGATTTGCAAGGACTGCAGGTATTGTTAACCACAGAAAATCAAAGCCAAGTGGAATTCACATTTCGTCCTCCATTTTCAGTATTTCAAGAGCTATGAAATTACAACAGGGCCTAACGCCACTGCACAATACTGCCGTGCAAAGGCAAAAGCTGGACAACCCAATAGTGTTGCAGTGGTTGTTTTTATCAATGCTGCATCTAGCTTTTAAGAATGGCCGATTGCTCTCGAGGGAAAATGTTGGTGAAGATCGTTGATGTACTGGTAAAAAAAGTTGAATGAATTTCTCTGGATAATATTTTTTAGTAGAAGTAAAACAAATTCCCACATATCATTTGTTTGAACTACTCACTGAATGTCAACAATCAATGACAGACTGCCCGATTCCCACACATAAGCTACAAACAAACAAACTGTATAAGGGAAACATTTAAAGTTCTTGATTTGTCATGTAATAGCACTATTCAATTTATAGCGCAATGATATGGTTACTATAGCGCCTTTACTTGATGGAAGTAAATCGGTTGTCGTAGACTTAGTCTTGTGGAATAAATACATTTCAAGATACAATGGATATACAACGTCTACACACCCCTGTTAAAATGCCAGGTTTTTGTGATGTAAAAGAATGAGACAAAGATAAATCATGTCAGAACCTTTGTAATGTGAACAATTCAATTGAAAAACAAACTGTAATCTTCAAGTGGTGAAAATGAACAATAAAAACCTTACAATAATCTGTTTGCATAGGTGTGCAACACCCTCTCATAACTGGGGATGTGGCTGTGTTCAGAATTAACCAATCACATTTAAAATGTTAAATAGAAGTCATTACACACCTGCCATCATCTAAAGTTACTCCGATTAATTACAAATAAAGTTCAGCTGTTCTAGTAGGATTTTCCTGACAATTTCATAGTTGCATCTCAGAGCAAAAGCTAGAGAGCTTCCAAAGCATCAGAGGGATCTCATTGTTGAAACATTTCAGTCCGAAGGGTACAAAATAATTTCCGAAGCATTAGATTTACCATGAAAACAGTGAAGACAGCCATCAATAAGTGGAGAAAATATAGCAAAAAAGAGACATTACCAAGAACTGGACGTCCCTCCAAAATGTATGAAAAGACGAGAAGAAAACTGGTCAGGGGGGCTTCCAAGAGTCCTACAGCAACATTAAAGGACCTTCATATGAATGGGCTATGGGGTAGGGTGGCAAGACTGAAGCCCATTCCTACAAAGAAAAACCTCCAAGAAGTTGCAAAAACAAACATCAACTCTCCCAAAAGCACTTGCGAAAAAGTGTTATTGTCTGATGAAACCAAGGTTGAACTTTTCGGCCACAATTCCAAAAGGTATGTTTGGCCTAAAAACAACACAGTGCATTACCCAAAAATATCCCAATACCCACAGTGAAGCATGGTGGTGGCAGCCTCATGCTTTGTGGCTGTTTTTCTTCAGCTGAAACTCGGACCTTAGTCAGGTTGGAGGGAATTATGAACAGTTCCAAATACAATGCAAGTTTGGCACAAAACCTTCAGGCGTCCATTAGAAAGATGAAGAGGAAGTTCACCTTTCAGTGCGACAATGGCCCAAAGCACACATCCAAATCCACAAAAGCATTGCTTCACTAGGAGATTACTGTTTTGGAATCGTCCAGCCAGAGTCCAGACCTCAATCCAATTGATCTGAAGAGGGCAGTGCACAGGTGATGTCCTCGCAATATGACCAATATGGTGCGCTTTTGCAAAGAAGCATGGGCAAATATTGCCACGTCAAGATGTGCTATGCTAATAGACTCCTACCCAAAAAGACCGAATGCTGTAATAAAATCAAAAGGTGCTTCAACAAAGTATTCGTTTATGTGTGTGCACACTTATGTAAGCAGATTATTGTGATTTTTTCTTGTAAAAGATTTCAGTTTGTTTTTCAACTGTTCATGTTATAGGTCACATTAAAGGTTGAAAGCATTTCTTTACATCACAAACACCTGGCATTTTAACAGGGGTGTGAATTTTTATATCCACTGTATATGATTGTCTAAAATATTTACTACGATAACACTACAGCATAGGTCTTCACACTCAGACTTACTTCATGGTGGACCTTTAAAATAAGTTACACATGTGCATCCTTTTTAATAATCTTCCAGCAATTTTTAGATACTTGAGCATGATGACACATTTAACATCCTGTGTTTTATCTAGCAAGTTACAGTGACATTTCTCGCTGTCTGATAGTGTGACAGGTCATTAGCAGGCCATAGGTAGCTGAGAATTTCATGCAGTGATAGTAATTTCGGTGTCCACTGTGTGCCCAAGTAAAAGATTGAAGATGGAAACAGTGAGACATCATGCTTCATTAGATGAGGCCGACTCAAAATACAACCCGTCAACAATAGTCTAGTGAATTAGATCCCTGTCTTTGAATGAGCCATATAGAGAAGTTAATTCCAGGAATAGGTTGCTGTCTGTTACAATTGGATGAATAGTATACTTTGAAAGGTTCAAGTACCTTTGTATTTTCAATCATATAGGGAGGAAAAATATAATAATTTTTTTTAATGGATGTATACATTTCCTGGAATGAAAAAGCCAATCAAAATGTGTTCATGGATGATTTTGCCAAACAATGTCAGGTCTACTGCCTGCACTGTTTGCAATCCTGTTCCATTGTGAGTTAGCTATATCACAGTATCAATGGCCAATATAAAATAAATCCCACAAAATTTACTTTCAGAAGTACAACATTTCAGATTTTTTTGCACTCTGCCAAAGGATGATGATTTGATGCAGCCACCTTAACTCCATAGCAAGGTAAAGTAGGATAATAATGGACATTCAATGCACATTCTTATTCACCCATGAAAACCAACTAATTCAGGACAACAAAAAGTATAGGTTCTTTACAAGGTGAAGCTGGACTACAATCCACACATTTCAATGTATCAGATTTTTTATGTATTATTTGTTTTTCCAAAATAAAATGTTTTATTGTGGTTAGAACATTAAAAATCCACTAGCGTCTACAACAAGTGTGACATAACAACAAAAGTGGTATATTCAGACATGGGGGAAGAGGGGCTACAATAGATGGCTTACTTACCTTGTTAAGGATGGCGTGGCGCAGGGGTAGAAACTGTTGTATTAGGTGGGACTGTAATTGGACATATCTTAGCGGGTCTACCTTTAAGGTGGTCAGGTAATCTGCAAGAGGTGTTGCCTTCATTATTGCTGAAACACCAGTAATGCTTTCATCATTACAAATTCCACTCAGTTTATATTGTTCAAGCATTGGATTGAATTCCACACCACCTTCTTTCTCTAGGTTGGGTAGCAAGGCAGGCATGTCTTTCAGATCAGCTGGTGACCATGGTCAATGGACAAGTATCGCCGGCGGCGTGTCGTCAACTCCTCCTGAAACTGGATTTGCCACTTCAACCATTGGAAAATGACATTCAGGGTGCCCAAACGATGTGGCATGCCTTGTAGAACAAACGATTGGGAATGTCACGCCCATGTCAGCTGCGAGTGAAAGGTATAGCCATTGGGTGGGTTGTGAGACAATAGCATTGGTGGCACCAGAACTGCTGCGGCTGCTAGAGCAATGGCATTGAAGGAAGCGGGCTGGCCAAAGGGACAGTCCAGGCATTCATAAACCCTACAGGGAGTAACTAAAACACATCACGGTCAGTAATATCTACAATATGCAGTCTAAAATATTTTGTGTCTTTTTTTCCTGCAAACTGTAAGCTTTCCACTTACCTCCTTCTGTCCATTTTGCAGTGTCTTTCATTTACCTTGTTCATACTCTTCCAGCCATTCCAGTTTTCACAGGCTGAAACTAACATTATCTGGGAAACCAAATGAATGCCAAAGGTGCAACTGTTCACATATCCATTCCCCATGAAAGTATATCTATTGTAGGATCTGAGCATTAACAACTACAATATGAATGTAAGTCCCAATTTGATTTGCCTTGAGCCTTTAGCTCAACTCTTTCCAATCCTAATTAATTATCATATCATACATCCCCCCTGCCTTTACTTCATTAAGTCAATGGAAAGTGACACCATGAGAGAATGCAGAACAATGACAAATACGGTCACAGGAGGCGCCATCCTGAACCTGCACTGGCCATCTTTTCAGGACGGAAATGAAAAACTAGAGAATTGGTAGTAGGAATGGATCTATAATCCATTCGATAAGGAGTTGTATCCTGTAGATTCATCAAAACAAAAGTGAACATGTTAAAAAAACACAAACATTCACTAACACCATCAAAGACATCAACGTGCAACACGGTCGCTTGTGTGAAGGAATTATAAACTATATAACCTATTAACAAATTTGTCTTAAAGAGCTAAACAGCTCTCAAATTTGACTTTACCACAGCACCATCGCACAGGTCTGCAAAATTGGCTATCATGCATTTATAAAATCCTGTAGTTACTTGGCACATGCCTGACTAAAAAATGGTCCGCCCCCCAGGGGATAAGCTGCACAAATGAATTATAGGAGTGAAAACTCCAGGTCCAGTGGTGTACCCACTGCAACC
>JACXGJ010013814.1:0-15742 GCA_016801105.1 Esox niger | reverse complement strand
TAGTGTTGTCTATTGTGGTGTAGTATTGTCTGTTGTGTTGTAAGGTTTTATATTGTGCTGAAGTGTTGTCTACTGTATTATAGTTCTTTATATTGTGCTGTAGTGTTGTCTATTGTGTTGTAGCGTCCAGCCAGGGCAGTAGGATACAGTTGTCTATAGTGTTGCAGTGTTGTCTACTGTGTTGTAGCGTCCAGCCAGGACAGTAGGATACAGTTGTCTATAGTGTTGCAGTGTTGTCTACTGTGTTGTAGCGTCCAGCCAGGACAGTAGGATACAGTTGTCTATAGTGTTGCAGTGTTGTCTACTGTGTTGTAGCGTCCAGCCAGGACAGTAGGATACAGTTGTCTATAGTGTGTCCAGTTCAGATGCAGCACAGCTGAAGGCCATAGACACGTTATAGAGACAGCAGCTGCTACAGGCCCCAGGAGAATCCTCTAACTCTTAAGCACAGAGCAGTAACACAATGTGTGTTTTGGATGTGTGTGTATCTTTGTATGCCTGTGTTAAAGAAAGAGAACAAGTATTTATTCAGACGCAGAAGAGAAAGGCCACGGAGCACAGACACAAGCCAGAGTGTTGGATAAGCATGGCTGGAAATGGTAGCCGTAAGCCCTGAGGGATATGCCTGCAGCGAGGATACTGGTGTGTGCCGAAACGGAGGGAGAGAGACAGAGGGAGAGAGACAGAGGGAGAGACAGAGAGAGGGACAGAGAGAGGGGACACAAGACTGGGCCCAGATGGTGGGCAATTAGCACAGCGCGGGAGATGGGAGGCATCTGCCAGAGAGAGAAAGAGAGAGATCTGTTCCACAGTTATTAGCTCTGCCAAGCAGTGCAAAGGGTTGAGGAGGGAAGTAGAGAGGGGAGGGAATGAGAGGAAAGGAAGAGATGGAGGAGAGGAATGGAGAGAATACAGGAGAAAGTGATACATTGCTCTCTGGAGCAGATATCTCCCGTTCCTTGAAAATTCTTTGTCAAGAGACACAGATATGAGAAAAGAACAAAAAAAATACAGCTTTCTACTGGAATCAGATCCATTTCTCCATATTACTCATTAGCCCCAAATCTAATCTGCCTACCACTGAAAACATCACTGCATAAAAGGGTTTTGTTTTTACAAGTGCATGAATTGGATTGAATGTCTTGTCTTTGACAATAAAGCCTGAATGTGTGAACAGTAGACTTCGGTAGGACTGTGTGTCTGAATGTGTGTACAGTAGACATCGGTAGGACTGTGTATCTGAATGTGTGTACAGTAGACTTCGGTAGGACTGTGTGTCTGAATGTGTGTACAGTAGACTTCGGTAGGACTGTGTGTCTGAATGTGTGTACAGTAGACTTCGGTAGGACTGTGCGTCTGAATGTGTGTACAGTAGACATCGGTAGGACTGTGCGTCTGAATGTGTGTACAGTAGACTTCGGTAGGACTGTGTGTCTGAATGTGTGTACAGTAGACATCGGTAGGACTGTGTGTCTGAATGTGTGTACAGTAGACTTCGGTAGGACTGTGTGTCTGAATGTGTGTACAGTAGACATCGGTAGGACTGTGTGTCTGAATGTGTGTACAGTAGACTTCGGCAGGACTGTGTGTCTGAATGTGTGTACAGTAGACATCGGTAGGACTGTGTATCTGAATGTGTGTACAGTAGACTTCGGTAGGGCTGTGTGTCTGAATGTGTGTACAGTAGACTTCGGTAGGACTGTGTGTCTGAATGTGTGTACAGTAGACTTCGGTAGGACTGTGTGTCTGAATGTGTGTACAATAGACTCACATGTGCTGGGAGGCGTTGGGGAAGGCCGTGCTGTAATGTGGTGCTGAGTCCTCCGGCCCATGGGGGGCAGCGTGACTCATGACCATCATCACTGGCCGATGGGGGTACATCCTCTTAGAGGAGCGGAAATAGTTGATGCTGTCCTCTGTGATGAGATCAGTAAAGTAGTCCTGGAGGAAGAGGAGAAACTCATTTTACACTGTGTCAGAGAAGACAGGCAACAATAAATAGACATTCCAAAATCCACAGATTATCTGTGTATCGGCGTGATTGTCCTGAAATGCTTCTTGTTAGCTTTCTCCAGTATGTTTCAGACCATCCAGAGTAATGTAATGTAACTAATGTCCTATTTAAGTAAACAATGTCTTGAGAGAACTCTATCTGAACTCCATCTGCCAAGGGGCCTGTGCTCTGCACTATTCCTTAATTCCTTCATTTCACCTTTTCATTTTATGTAAACAAATATTTCCAAAACTGATAAAGCCCATTTGAATTGAAATCTAACTGAATAGTGCCAGTGAGGGATAAGACAACATGGCTGTGTACATCTGCAGGCCAGAGTTCTTTTCTCATTAGCATCAACCTCATCCCTTCCTGGTAAGGGTTGGCAGCCACCCCTGGAACTACACAGAGCCAGGTGTTGTGTCGGGAAACAGGACAGACACATCTATCTATTGTGTTGAGGAACAGGACAAACACATCTATCTATTGTGTTGAGGAACAGGACAAACACATCTATCTATTGTGTTGAGGAAAAGGACAGACACATCTATCTATTGTGTTGAGGAACAGGACAGACACATCTATCTATTGTGTTGAGGAACAGGACAGACATATCTATCTATGCTGTGGAGAATTATTAGGCAACGAATTAGAAAAAAAACTCACTTGTTTATTCTCAATTTTAAGTGTAACAAATAAGTAACACAAAATGACATGTTTGTCCTTTCAAAAATATTCAGTGACCAATATAGCCACCTTTCATTTCGATAACTGACATGAGTCTGTCAGATCTGTTCACGATCAACTTTCCCTGAAGCATCAACCACAGCCTCCCAAATGCTGTTCAAAGAGGTGTTCTGTCTTCCATGACTATAAATCTCACATTTGACAAGTTCTCAATAGAATATAAGTCAGGTAAGGAAAGGGGCCAGGTCATTAGTCAGGCATATTTGATGCCCTAGCTTGCTAACCAAGCAGTGGAGTACTTGGATGCATGTGATTGAGCATTGTCCTGCATGAAGATCATGCCCTTCTTGAATAATGAAGACTTCTTCCTGTACCAATGAAGAAAAGTATCTTCCAGAAACTAGCAGTAGGTATTGGAGTTGAGTTTAATCTTCAACCTGAAAAGGTCCAACTACCTCATCCTTAATGATTGCAGGCAAGTAACTGCATACCAGTACACTTCCTCCACCTGGCTGGAGCCTGATTGAAGTGGTGCAATGTGTCCATTAGTGATCCAGCCATCCATCTGGTCCATCAAGAGTCACTCTCATTTCATCTGTCCATTAAACCTTTGAAAAATCAGTTATTTCTTTGCCCAATCAATACGCTTCAACTTGTGAATCGTATTCAGTGGTAATGTTTCAGCCTTCATGAACTTGGCTATGTCTCTGAACACTATTTTTGACACTGTATTTCTGGACACTCCAGGTAGGTAGCAGTTCTAGACTATGGTGGCACAGGAGGATAATGGGTTCCTGGTAGCTTCCTGTTTAATTATTCTCAAGTCTTTTGCAGTTAATTTGCGTCTTTTGCACCCCAGTTGACTATTCACAACATAACCTTTAATTGTCCGGTGGTCACACCTCAATAGTTTAGTTATTTCAAGAGTGTTGCATCCGCCTGAAGGCATTTTAAAATGTATGACTTTTCAGTGTCAGTTAAATCTCTTTTTTGGCCCATTTTACCTGAGGTCATGAAGCTGCCTAATATTTATGCACACCTTGATATAAGGTGTTATACACTGTTGCCAGAACCTTCCTCATTTCACAAATATACATCACCTGAAAATGATTCAACCCAATGAGCATTCAGGTTTATATGGTTCGGAGTTGGAATATGTGCATAGAAGTAATGATATGGTCAGAATACTCACTTGCCTAATAATTTTGTACAAAGTGTATCTATGGTGTTTGGAAACAGTACAGACACATTCATCTATGGTGTTAGGAAACAGTACAGACACATCTATCTATGATGTTAGGAAACAGTACAGACACATCTATCTATGGTGTTAGGAAACAGTACAGACACATCTATCTATGATGTTAGGAAACAGTACAGACACATATATCTAAGGTGTTAGGAAACAGTACAGACACATCAATCTATGATGTTAGGAAACAGTACAGACACATTCATCTATAGTGTTAGGAAACAGTACAGATACATCTATTTATGGTGTTAGGAAAAAGGACAGACACATTTATCTATGGTTTTAGGAAACAGGACAGACACATCTATTTATGGTGTGAGGAAAACAGACACGCATGCACAATCACACACACAAACATACACACACACACACACACACACGCACACACACACACACACACACACACACACACACACACAGACAGACACAGACATAATGCACACACAGACAGACACAGACATAATGCACACACAGACACACACAGGCATACTGACCTTGGGGTATTCACAGCCGTGTTTCTCCCGGACTCCGTTCCTGCACAGGGTGTAGTTGTAGAAGCGAGAGTTTTTGACCAGCCCCACCCACTCCCTCCAGCCAGGGGGAATATAAGATCCATTGTACTCATTCAGGTACTTCCCAAAGAAGCCTGCATGGTGGGGCACCGAACACAGGAAGAAAAGCCAACTCAATGGAGGGAAGGAGGAGCGGGGGTGGTGGAGGTCAAGACACGTCAATACTCATGATTCAGAAGTTGTCAGGGCACTGCCAAACTAACAGACGGCTCGATGGAACCAGACGAACGGAAAGGTAAAGGGCTAAGGCTGTGCAAGTGCTGCTCCTACTGAGTCTGGCTCAGACGGCAAAGAGACATCCCTCCTGGAGGATTAACTGGCACATCAGAAGCTTCACTACCTATAACATACCAGGCCTGTATTCAGCAGGAGTCTATGAGCACAGACACCACAGTTACCTGGAAGAAGACAATGTGGATCAGATTACAAACCACAGGTCATACTTGGAGACTCCCAGAGTTCCAGTAAGAGCAACAGGGCCTGTCACCCCTGTAGCATCACAGCTCCAGTGAGCCTCTCGGGGAAGTGGGTTGTTATTTGGCTCGACATTAACCTGGAGGTGACGTCAGACAGGCCTAGGGTTGAGGTGCTGGTGAATAGAAGAGGCATTAGGCCTGGGACAGTTGATAGTGTTGAGGTGCTTGTGTATGGAAAAGGCATCAGGCCTGGGACAGTTAATAGTGTTGAGGTGTTGGTGTATGGAAGAGGCATCAGGCCTGGGACAGTTGATAGTGTTGAGGTGCTTGTGTATAGAAAAGGCATCAGGCCTGGGACAGTTGATAGTGTTGAGGTGCTTGTGTATAGAAAAGGCATCAGGCCTGGGACAGTTGATAGTGTTGAGGTGCTGGTGTATGGAAGAGGCATTAGGTCTGGGACAGTTAATAGTGTTGAGGTGCAGTGTTAGGGAGAGGCAGAAGCTGACAGACAGTTACACAGACATGGTGTGACAGATGTGAGTGGATATTTCCCTCAGTGGGAATGCAGAGGATTTCTAGGGAGACTGGGTGGAACAGATGCTACAGCATGTCCACAAGTCACCCAGTGTGATTTTCTTGACTGATAGTGACTCTCTAGAGTGTCTACTATGTCTTATTTAGATTTCCAGGAATGTGTATGATGGAATGGTAATGCTTCACTAGGGACATGCTTCTGCTTTCATTTGGAATGAGTCAGAAGTAACTGTGAGTAAAAGTGGATTTTTAAAATGTGTGTATGTTAATGAAACATGAATATAACCCACATCCAACTAATCTGGTGCAGGACAGAAAAATAAATGTACAAAAATAAGTTCTTCAATGCTTGTATCCTCCCATGGGGAATTTATATGAATGCACAAAACCGACGACATTTCATGTACATCCAATCAGTGAATACTCCCAATTTCAAATGCAAATCATTAGTGAATAGGAAAATAGTGAATAGACCCTTGATATCATTTTTCTATATGCAGCTTCTTTCTTCAGTGATCCTTGTTTTTAGAACTCGTCTTCCTACATACGCTAATCCACATGGGGACTTAATTCAATTAGTCGATGGCGTTGCAGGATATTATCCGTTTAATTTGGATCTCTTTGCCAGTCTCATGGTGATTGAAGAAAATGCAATTTGTAAGTAAAGTTATCCCGTTCGCAACGTCGACAGACATAATAACAATTGAGTACAATACTACACATCACTAAGGATATGTATATCTGGTGGATATGGTAGGTCTGGTTTTACTTACTTGTCCTTGAGATGATGTTGTCTCTTAAAAAATACTCATCAAGGAAAAGTTTATTTCGGTCGTATTTTCATTCTCAGTGGCGTTGTGTATCTGCATTAGGCAAAGACCACTGGTTCGTTCCCACTACTCACCATACACACTTCAATGTCTATTTTCAAATGTTCTTTACAACTCAACAACTGAGGGAACTTTGCTGATATTGTGTCCACTGGAAACACAGAGAAAGTAAATGCAGCAGAAATAAACTCACCCTTGATGTAACTCAAATGTGGTAAGCCTACTAATTTCACAGGTAAATCTACCTTCATGCCTGAGAGAAGAAAAGCATCACTAGAAACATATTGCAGACTCAACGGAAAAGATATCTCACAGATGCTGAGATGAAATGTGAATATAAGGTGTAAAATAACATGTCCATAGCTCACAAAGAAGCCTTGAAAGTTTTGAAAAAAAGCCATTGTTAAGTCTGCTGGCTGAGGTGTTGGCATGGAGGGAAAGAATTTGATTGACAGTGATTTTCATCATAATCTCACTGGAAACCAATTCCTGACATAGGACTTGTGTTCATTACAAGCTAAAGATGTACCATAACAGAGATCACAAAGAATGATCAATGTCCTCCCCAAAATCCCCAAACCTCCTGGGACATCGTGTAATTGCTGAAATTGAGAGCCATGACAGAAAATATATTTGCAAAATATCTACTTTTGATAAACACGTCTCTTGAGATCCTACAGACATTATCTATTCACTTAACTCAGTGTTGAAACTGAACTCAAGTCTGTGTATTTACGCGCGTGTCTGTGCGTATACCAGTTCGCATAGGGAACTGACCTGTCCTGTAGCCAGTGTTGTTAAGGTATACGCCGAAGGTCCTGGTCTCATGCTGGGCCTGCCA
The DNA here is from genome assembly GCA_016801105.1 of Esox niger. NCBI lineage: Eukaryota > Metazoa > Chordata > Actinopteri > Esociformes > Esocidae > Esox > Esox niger. The sequence continues at coordinate 8,617 of JACXGJ010013814.1, read as the reverse complement.
GGAGGGGGACGAGCAGTTCTCGTTGTTGGTGTAGGTGTTGTGGTTGTGGACGTACTTCCCTGTCAGCATGGATGAACGAGACGGACAGCACATTGGCGTGGTTACAAAGGCGTTGGCGAAGTGAGTCCCTCCCTGCTCCATGATGCGACGTGTCTTATTCATGGCCTGCATGGAGCCTGAGGGCGGAGAGAGGCGAACACACGGATGACTCAGGTCAGCCACGTTTCAAGCAGAGTACTAACGCACAACACTAAACAACTCCCCGTCAGTTGATCTGTTGTTTTAGTCGTGTGTGTGCAGGAAGTTGTTAGGGGGACTTCGGGGTGATGTGGGGAGACGGTTGTTCTGCCACTCTTCAGGGTAAAGTGGATTAAACAGACTAGGGGTCTGTCTTTACCAACATGGGATAGATGGGGACCGATTTTACAAACGGGATTGATGGGGTCTGTCTTTACTAATATGGGATGTATGGTGTCTGTTTTACTGACAAATGATATATGGGTTCTGTCTTTACTAACATGGGATAGGTGGGGTCGGATTTTACAAACAGGGAATGGATTGAGTGTGGCTTTAGTAACAGGAGATATACAGTCCACAGCCACTCTGAATCCTCCGTACTTCATTGGACTGAGCTTCATGGACACGGCCAATACAAATCAAACACAGAGGAGAAGCAGTCAGAGATTTTCAGACAAAGTCCTCAGCTACTTGACCTTTTGAGACGCTCACCAGGCATTTAACAAACACTCACAAAGGTCAAACCAACCAGAGAAATGTTAACAGGGTGTTGTACAGCAGGTCAGTCAGGAGGGGAAGTCCTTGTCTTTTAACAGGGGCATTTAACTTTTCATCACAGATAACAAGGCTGATTACCAGACACGGTTTAGTGATTCATTACCTAAAATACTCATAAGCGTCTACAGTTGGAGTGAGCAACATGAGCTTATTGAGATTACGATAATTGCATTGAACACAATTTTATTCAAATAACATTAACACGACATATAAATACAATGTCCGATTCGCACGGAGAATCTCTGGCTGTGCCATAAGGCACAACACATTTACACACAGGGATTTGATCCCTTTCCTGGAATGTTACTGAAATTGATGTTTACCTGGTAACTTACAATTGCTGTAACTGGGGATAGTATAAAAAATATATATATATTCTGATATTGTTTGTGGAACTGGAACAACTCACAGAACCAGATAGACTTTCTACATCAAGGGGTCATTTCACTCCAACACACTTTGAGGGAGATGTAATCTCTAGACCTCAGTGACCACAGAGAGGAAAACTGATATTTTTTCAACTATAAACATTAAATGTTTTTTTAAATCTCTGTATCAAATCTGGTGACAATTTTTTTTGTCTTAAGAAACGGTCATATTGTAAAAGCACTTTTTATTTATAGCCCCATTCAAATCAAGGGCCGACCAACGGAGCGGTACAAAATAAGCAATATTCAGGGGACGCTTTCTTTCTAATAGAAAGCCATGATGTAATGGTAACTTGCTGTGAAAATGGCTTTGACAAGGTGTTATTGAATCAGCTTTAATCTTCGCCGTTCTATGGCAATTGAACTGTGTCAGTCAAATCAAATGAATGGGAGCCAGAGAAGAAGGGTGGATACAGCTGGTGTATGTACTGCATTTAGACATCTGTGAGAGGCTGCCTAGCATGTAGTAATGGGGTGAAAGAAAACCAGATGGAGACACAGAGAAAAGAGACTGAACCAATCCGAGGAGAGAGAACAATCGTTCCACTCCAAAACGTGTTCCTCAGTTTTTGCTGGAATGGGACAAGTCCATTTTCCGGCACTCAGGGTATGTGGGATGCGTGGATCGAGCTGCAAAACGGACAGTGGTCCATGTTCAGGAAGAACAGCTTCCGAGCCACTAATTCTTCCCCGCTGACAGATGAGTATCCACCTGAAAGTCACGCCACGTAACGGCTACTCCTCGTCCACTCAGGGCCTGTGGTCTCCGGGGACCGATGAGTGAGTCCGTCCTGGTGGATGCAGAGTCCTGGTTGTCCACTCCTCGTCCACTCAGGGCCTGTGGTCTCCGGGGACCGATGAGTGAGTCCGTCCTGGTGGATGCAGAGTCCTGGTTGTCCACTCCTCGTCCACTCAGGGCCTGTGGTCTCCGGGGACCAATGAGTGAGTCTGTCCTGGTGGATGCAGAGTCCTGGTTGTCCACTCACAGTTAATCGTCCAGTAGGAAGCGTGCTCATCCAACCGTTTAATAGCGGGCGGGTCATTGTCAGAGAGCCGTGGTGGTCCGCCTCTGGTCAGCCATTTTAGGTGATGACAGATAACAGCATATAATTGTAGAAGAGAGGTTTTCTTTTCATTTACTGGAAAAGACTGTTTTATTTCCAAATGCTTGAACAAACATAAACCAAAGACTCTAGTCACATCCCCGCTGTTTTCCATTTAGAATTAATCTCTCTCAATCCATAACAATGGCCATTGAAATTCCTTCAATTTTTCTGGTTGTGGTCAGTTAATCTAGTGTGGCTCAGGCGATGAAATCCTCTAAGTTATGAAGTGAGCAAGCGTACAGCAGCAGTGGTGTTTAACTCCCTCTCTCCCAGCACAACGTGAATGACTGCATCTTGATGCTAGCCCACCACTGGATACGGCAGACAGACAGAGAAACAGAAAGGTCTAGACTGGGTGCATGCCATACACTTGTCTTATGGGAAGTGATCCATTGTGGGCATAATGGGTGCTGGCATGCCAAAGGGTTCCTCTCTGTCAAAGGGCGTCATGCAGCGTCTGGCTCACTGTGTCTTTGACATGGCAGCTGTGTAACAGTCTAACAACCTTTTCTCTGTCTTCCTAAGTGTCTAGAAAAAGACCGACAGGGAAAGACAGAGCGAGAGCTGGAGACAGAACAACTCAATGCTCTGTTTTCTCCTCCGACGTGGGGAAACACAGAAACAAACACATTCCCAGATTTGTGGTTGATTTGTTCTTCTTCCCTTATTTGATGGACAACTATATACCTAGGGTGCTACAATCGCCCAACCTTTCTGCTGATCATCTAATTGTGAATGTGTGACCTGTCTTCCTGTGCTCCTTTATGACGGATATCTAAAACACTGTAGTCATCGCACTGAGTACAGTAGGCCTTATGGTCCCAGTGTTATAGCAGCAGAAAGAAACACCATCTACAGAGGAAGGACAGTTTATAACAGCGGGAGTAGCTCACCAAGCTCCATGTCCTGGTCATCCGTCAGAATGAGGATGATGTTGGGCCGGATGTTGCGACGGTCCCTCTGGAAGCGGGCCTTGAGGCGCTGGTTTGACAGGAAGACGGAGGCTTGGGCCAGCGACAGGATCCCCAAGAACAGGAGGAGGTAAGGGGCGGTGGAGGGCAGCCCCCGCCCAGCCATGGTGACCTACGACCCTGCTGATGCTGGATCACGGTGCAGCAGCCACTGCCGGTGCTCAGCTCCTGGACCTACACAACAAGCAGCAGGTCAGACTACAGCAACACCGGCGCAACCAGCAGACAGAAAGCCAAGCAACAGCAGTCATATGGAAGACACACCGAAGACACATTGACAGTCAAACCACGAACAACTGTGGCGTCAGAGTGAGTCAACACAGGAAGAGTTTTCCAGATGCCAAAAATACCGCTAGCCCATTGGATAACACATTTGAGGAGAATCTTCCGTAAATTTGTTTGTGTCTTTGGACAGTTCCCCATTCATGTTTATCTGACAGCGGTAAAGGAGCACCTGTTCCCCAGCGATGTACTGGTTCAGTAAGGAGAAGCAGAACAGCAACCTGCCTAGAGACGGCCACCATCTGCCCCCCAGAGTGTAACCACAGCAACCCTGGTTGGCACCAGCGCAGTAATGAGTCCCCTCTGGTGTCGTCCCTGGCTGTGTGTGTCACGTCTGGTCAGGTCAAGTGTATTGGTGACAGACAAGCAGATGTACTAGCAGGGTGTTTGGAAATTACTGTGTTTCTTTTTCCCAATTCCAACACTGGAATTAAGAAATAAACAGACAACACGTACTAACAGGTTTAAAAAGCAATAAAAAGTATGAGATCTGGGATGATATGAAAAATATCAATACCTGCCTAATGTGGACAGACTTGGACTTCATTCTGAGATAAAGCCATGGGACGACATGGTGTGTGTGAGCGGTATGGGCCACTGGGTACTTGGTGAGAATGTGAGTGCAGGAGTCACCATGCTAAAGGGGAGTGTGCCAGCTATGTATGTCATTACACTGGAGTCATGCATTGCGGTTCAGTCATGGATGGACAGGGAGAACCGCAGGGGGCCAGTCCCACATTAAACTAACAACAAGTTCTCTTTCTCCATGCGCTCCCTACCCTCCATCAGCTGATTGGGATCTACCTGTCAGTCTACCTGCCAGGCAACATGTCAGTCTATGGGACTGTCTATGTATCAGTCTACTGTACGTGTCAGACTATATGTCTGTCTACCTGCCGTTCTGTGTCAGGATACGTGTCTGTCTAAATATCAGTCTATATGTCAGGCTATGTGCCTGACTACCTGGGAGTGTATGTGTCAGGCTATATGTCTGTCAGAAATATCAGTCTATATGTCAGACTACGTGTCAGGCTATATGTCTGTCTAAATATCAGTCTATATGTCAGACTACGTGTCAGGCTATATGTCTGTCTAAATATCAGTCTATATGTCAGGCTATGTGCCTGACTACCTTCGAGTCTATGTGTCAGGCTATATGTCTGTCAGAAATATCAGTCTATATGTCAGACTACGTGTCAGGCTATATGTCTGTCTAAATATCAGTCTATATGTCAGACTACGTGTCAGGCTATGTGTCTGTCTAAATATCAGTCTATATGTCAGACTACGTGTCAGGCTATATGTCTGTCTAAATATCAATCTATATGTCAGGCTACGTGCCTGACTACCTGCAAGTCTATGTGTCAGGCTATATGTCTGTCTAAGTATCAGTCTATATGTCAGTCTACGTGTCAGGCTATGTGTCTGTCTACGTGTCTGTCAACATGTCAGTCTATGTGTGAAGAGACATTTTGGGTGGGGAAATAATAATAATTTTTGGTGCTATGGTTCTGAACTCAGTCTGACCCTAAGTTTTGGTGACATTCAAGTGAATGTTCATGATCCCCACTAATGTCTGGTGACTGTGGTTCTGCACTGAACACACCTCAGTATATCTGGTTCTGACTGATCTCCAGTCTGTACTGTATGTCTTCAAACATGCAAGAGAGATACGCTCACTCTTTAAATATCAACATTCTGTCTGCCAAAGCAGCCTCACACCTGATCTCGCCTATAACATCATCAATATTCGGTTGGCTGATACACACACCAGAGACGCACCAGAGACAGCTAGAAAGAGAGGAGCCGATCCAGTCATCACCCTCCACCCAACTCCATCGCTTCTTCAGTCCCAGGAACATGAGACAGTAACTACACATAAAATAACCCGAAATGTATGAAAGTCTCCACACGAGACACCAGCCACACTAAAATCTACATAATTAATGTCAAGGTTTATAATTACCTCAGTCATAAGCTAATAGCCAGGCCCCTCTCCCAATGTCTATCATACAACCAGTAGCTTACTTAGTAAGCACAAAAGCAGAATATAAATACGCCTGTGCCAAACATTTGTTGTTTATTTTATAGATAAAGTGGCCTTTAAGATATGAATAATGAAAGAACCTAACCATTTAAAACATGATGTTGGTCATCCGTTCATAAAGTATATTCTACTAAGGTTGTGACTGTGCACCATTTTACCTCACAAAGTGATTAAACAGACTAGCAGGAACAGATTAGTCACACTATTACAGTGTTTTAATTATCAGTCTAACCACTGAAATATTCTACCGCCTGTTAGCCACACAGACACACACAACACATTTACCTCTAATTCCACAGCGACACACACATTCACAGCTGAAAATGTATTTTCACGTTTATTTCCATAAAGACTCAAAGAATGCAACAACTGAGAGCATTTGCTGTTAATAAGTAAAAATTAAATGCATTTACTCGTCCAATTATTTACTGAATTTTCAAATCGAATTCTGTCCACAGTAGGTGTTTATCTGCTATTACAGGATACTTACGTTTGAATCTGATTATTCATTATCTACACCACAATGGACTGTAGCCGTTCTCTCACTTCCCTCAATTCATTGAAATCCCTACTTTGAATTGCAAAGGGGTGCCATTTGCTTTACTCTAGTTTTTGGACAACAGTCTGAAGCAGTGAACCCTATTTCCTGTGCCTGTATGTTGTGGTGATATATATATATATATATATATATATATATATACATGTGTATATAGTGTATATATGTATATTATATATTTGTCTACACTAATCCAGTCTGCCCTTGTCCTTGGACATAAATACAGTATGTCAATTTATTATAAAATATGTATATTTCAAATATCGCTTAATATTTCGATTCTGATACAGATGCAACAAATAGCTTTTTCATTGCAAGTCCTTCATTGGTTATGTGGACAGCCATGCAGACTATGGTACAAAAGAGCCGACTAGATTCCGCGCGGCTGAACCGAAAAACCGTACCGACAATGACCGAGTATTAAGAGGACCATATGTACGCTCAGTTAACACAATGTCGAGCGGGGTTGGCATCTCCAGTACATTCCCCACAAGTTCCCTTCCACTGGGACCGCAAAGCTCTGACCCATACCCTTCAATCAAGCACACTGCACACTGTGCCTATCTACAGCAATACACACAGATCCACAGGACAGGGAGTCAAGATGTGTCTGACTCCAGAGACAGAGGTACATTTCCGTTTTAGAAAATAAGCAGACACTTATATTCAGAGCAGCTCAAATGTGCAGTTGTGGTAAAGTACATTGCTCAAGAGCACAGTAACAGGTTTTACATCCTGATAAGAATCAGTGGCCTTTCTTTTACCGGCACAACACTGTAACCAGCAGGCTTTCAGACGCATTGATAGAGTAGAGAAGTGTCCACTCTCAGTAACTCAGCTCCTAGCTGGGCCAGAACACAGACTGACTGCTATAATGTTCTCCACTACGTAGGTCCCTGTACTTTTTCCATAACTGTACTCAATACCGTCCAGCGTATCACTCCATCACAATATCACTACATATCCACCAGTGCACCACAATGTAAAAGTATTACAACATAGACACTACATACAGATGTCCAGTTTGAATTCGGAATCCTGTATACGACCACGAGTTCCACAGGAAACTCATCTCCCTCCAGACAGCCACTACGGCACAGCACCGTGTATATCACAAAGCCACTCCAACAGGAATCACAGAGGCTACAGACCTACAATCCTCTAGCAGACTTGAGGCCGGAACTCTGCATAACCAGATAACAATACAGGTGTTCCCAGTGACTCCCAACGGTGAGCCTAAAATCGTCATCGCTCTGAGCTGCAATGGACCAAACCCCAGACCCAAGTTCATGTCACCACACGGGAGAGTGAATAGGAGCCACAAATTAGACTGGAAACGGAAACGGATATTCTTCATGTGATAAAACCCTATGACCAGCCTGCATGCAGTATTAACTAGACTAGAGGAAGGTGTGTGTGTAACTTGTCCATTCCTACAGAGAGTGATTCAACTGCAGCCTACCTCATTGCAGTGATCCCCGGGGCTCGGACTGCACAGCACGGTCGGACATCCGACGACAAACGCGAATCACCCACTGACTACTGAGGTAGCATTGTCTTGTATTCACCGACAGCAGCGCTACGGAGTTGTCTCTGTCTCTCTCTGTGAACCTGCTTTTATTCCCGGATACCTCTCGGTCTCTCTCTGAGTCTCTCTTTCTCCCGGCCCCTGTCTCACTATCTGAGCGCCTTTCTGCAATTACGTTCTCTCTCTTGCTCTGCTGAGCTACCTCTCTCACCGTGCTCTCTCCCTCTCTCACCGTGCTCTCTCCCTCTCTCACCGTGCTCTCTCCCTCTCTCACCGTGCTCTCTCCCTCTCTCACCGTGCTCTCTCCCTCTCTCACCGTGCTCTCTCCCTCTCTCACCGTGCTCTCTCCCTCGCTCACTGAGCGCCTTCTCCATTGCTCATTCTTGCTACGCTCACTCTCCTCTCTCCTCCAGCGAGCTCTCTCTGCTCTGCCCCTTTCTCTCTCCCTCAACCCCCTCCTCCTCCAACACAGCTGCCTTCTCTCGCTTTAATTCCCTCTCTTCTCTTCCCTCCAATGTAACATGATTGATATGCTGTAACCTTGGGGTCTGCTGTTTTCAATTTAGCACCTGCACTTCTCTCTGTACCTTCCTCTTTCTGGGCAGGAGACAGGGCAGGAATATACAATGTTTCTATACAATGTTACCAGATACAGAGAGTGAGTGTGGCAGAGAGATGCAAAGAGCAAATGTAGGAGAGAGAGAGAGAGTTAGTGTGAGAGAGAGATACAGAGTTAGTGTGTGAGTAAACATACAGAGAGTTAGTGAGAGAGAGAGATACAGAGTTAGTGTGAGAGAGAGATACAGAGTTAGTGTGTGAGTAAACATACAGAGAGTTAGTGAGAGAGAGAGATACAGAGTTAGTGTGAGAGAGAGATACAGAGTTAGTGTGTGAGTAAACATAC
>JACXGJ010013813.1:7500-15683 GCA_016801105.1 Esox niger | reverse complement strand
AGATGGGGAATGGCAGAGAGAGAGGGAGAGAGGAGGGAGTGTGTAAAAATACAGAGGAGAAAGACAAGCATTGCACTTCAATACAGGCCGAATGGTCTCACTCTGCAGCAGTCATTTTTATAAATAGTTTGCTCTCCAGCATTTCCAATTCCCACTTAGATTTCTGTAGTTAAATGTCTATACAAAGACACCACTGAGTCAACCCCAAAACTTTACCTGCTTTTCTTCATCTACAGTATTCTGTCTATCCATGTATGCCCTCTTTCTGTTACCTCCATATCTGTATTCATCCAGGTCTTCCACCTTTTATCCCATTACTTCTCTATTACATTCCCCACTTCCTCCCTCCCTACCTCCCTCTGTTTCTCCCTCCCTCCCCCATTCCTCCCTGTGTCTTGTTGCTGTGAGACTAGTGAGATATGAATGAGGCAGCTTCCTATCTGGCTGCATTATGCCTCTATCTGCAGTTTAGCCATGCTGAGCTGGCTCAGGTATATTCACTGTACTGGGGAGGACAGAGGAAAGCAGGAGGAGGTAGATGGAGACTGCTGTTGTTGAGTCTGCCTGTTAAAGAATCCCACCATCTCAAATCTGTCCCACTGTTGTCCCTCCCTCCCCTGTTGAAGGTTTCTGTCTCAGGGCCTGCCGATAGACACAGGGGTCCGAAGAGTGTGATTTTGTGTGTGTAGGTGTATGTGTGTTTGTGTGTGTGAGTTGGGATGGGTCAAGGATTGAGTGGTTGTTGATAAGCGGCACTTTACTGACAGGTTCAAGAGCTGGTTTGTGTCCGTGTCAAAATGTTGTTGTTAAACCCATCCGTTTTACACACAGGCATGCATAAATACACACACACACACACACACACACACACAACCAGAGTGATGGTGGTCTTTCTTCTGACGTTTTAATTAGCTGACCTGAGGCTCCAGCGCTATATCACCCTATTGTGTTGATTAAACTCTACTGGCTATGTGTTTTCACGACACATGCTCACACATACATCGTTGTTTTTTTTCCGTCTAGGGACCTGAAACCCAGAAATTCCTGTTCCTTAACCTAAAACCTAACCCTAACCTTAACCTCAATTACCCCAACGACCTAACCTGTATAAATAAACGTTAAAGTAACCCCTAAACCTAATCTGATTTACCCTATACAAGTGCCTGCCTCAACATGATCTTTCCCTTGTTTCCTGATTGGCGTCTCACTGGTCTACAGTATCTGTTTAATGTGGTATGAGTCACAGTTCCCATAAACTCTCATAATATTGTCATGACTCATACAGTACAATTCATAATATTGGACACAGCTACTCATTCAAGGGTATTCCTTTAATTTTCCTATTTTCCACATTGTAGAACAATTGCAATTCACACTTATGGACTAAAGTAGTAAATAAAAAGTGTTTAACAAATCAAAACCCATTTTATATTGTGGATTACTCGAAATAACCATCCTTTGTCTTGATGACAGCATTGCACACTGTTTGAATTCTCTCTTGAGGTAGTCGTTCAAGCAGGTTGAATAAATAGCTGTGTGCCAACTTTTGATTGGTACTCAATATTTAGACCTGTTGTGACATATTGTCTTATTCCCATAAATACCCACAAAAGCTTCCATGTGATTTCAAATAACGCCTATGACTGCTGACTGACATGAGAGTATGTGTCAGGTTATGACAGGTTATAACAAGTCATATTCACAGTTAATGTGTGAAAACATGTTGTCACACACCACCTTAAAGTTTTACCCAAAATGTGTGGTTTTCTTCCAAGAGCGGTTCCTGGTATACACCAATCAAATCTCACCTGAGATAGCTGCTGTCTCAGGCAGATTATCAAAATGGACTTTCAGGAGATCCCTGACTGTAAAGGGAATCCCCGATGAACCTTCGTAACATACACAAGGTCAAGAATTAGTCTGCCGTTTCTCTGCTGTCTGCCTTCCTTATCAACTCTCTCCTTTCCTCTCATCTTCTAATTGGTGTTGAGAGCAGAGTGGCAAGGTGTGTAACGTGGACTGGGAATTGGGCTAACACACAAGAGCAAATTACCATAGAGACAAACCCTCCAGGCTGGTCTCGTCTGGTGGAGATAGCAGCGGAAACTAGTGTTGAGTAAGTGAAGTTATCCCTCTGGGCTGGAATCAGAGCTGCATACCGTACAGACAGTCTACAGAACTATCTCTCAAAAGACTATGATTTATTTTAATTGAACATGACTAAATGCAGCTTCATTTGAATAACGCTTACGAGCTCTATTTGCTGTGGAAGTTACCGTCCTTTCCAGGATCTGGGATGCCAGTTGATGTGTATGTGAATGCGACACCTCACAGGTCTGAGAGTAACGGTTCAGTTTTGAGGACACATTTTTTTCCCAGAAATAAGGAACACCGGGCCCACAATGCTGATGTTTCCACCCTCTGAACCCTGATTGACCTCACTACTCCTGTCCTCCATCCACTCTACTCCCCCCTCCTGTGTGGTTGGAACAGCAGCCGAGCTGAGCGGAGTCCCAGCATTAATGACGTGTTGTTAGACAACCCCCCCTTGCTGCACCGTGTGTGTGTGTGTGTGTGTGTGTGTGTGTGCGCTAGTGTTTGAGTTTGTGTGTTTGTGTGTTAGCCTGTGCTACCGTAGTGTGTGTGTGTGTGTGTTAGTTTGTGAATTTGTTCATGTGATGTACATTAGTAGCTTAGATGCTTCCCTCTGGTTCAAAATGCTATTGTTAAGAACGCAGTCCAACAGACATGGCTATAGTGTAATTAAACAATAGACGGTTATTTGTTTTTTTAATGTATATATGGTATGCAGTGCATGGCAGTGTTAAATGTATGACTCTGCCACTGTGCTTAGCATTGAATGTGTATTTCAAGCAAATTGTTTGTAGTGAAATGTGTCTATCCTATATTTTTATGATAAGACAACCAGTGTTGATAATATTCTATAAACAATGTTAATATGATATCACTGCCAGTCTAGATAGTGTTCTATAGCTACAGTTTATATGATATCCAGTGTACTGTAGATAGTATTCTATAACTACTGTTTATATGATTGGACAGCCAGTGTAGATAGTATTCTATAACTACTGTTTATATGATAGGACAGCCAGTGTAGATAGTATTCTATAACTACTGTTTATATGATATCATTGCCAGTCTAGACAGTATTCTATAACTACTGTTTATATGATATCACTGCCAATCTAGATAGTATTCTGTAACTACTGTTTATATGATTGGACAGCCAGTGTAGATAGTATTCTATAACTACTGTTTATATGATATCACTGCCAATCTAGATAGTATTCTGTAACTACTGTTTATATGATAGGACAGCCAGTGTAGATAGTATTCTATAACTACTGTTTATATGATATCACTGCCAGTCTAGATAGTATTCTGTAACTACTGTTTATATGATAGGACAGCCAGTGTAGATAGTATTCTGTCTTTGGTCTCTGTTACAGAGTCCTGTCACCTATAATGAATAAGTGTCTCTCACGGGCTCGTCTGTATGTCTCGATAAGGCCCTCTACGTTCAGCATATCTTTCTTATCATCACCTCCACAAGACCAAGGGAGAACAGAAGAGAGAGAAACCTAGAGGGGCTGAACGTTGGGCTTCCCATCAGTGATGAAGCACAGCGTCAGTAAACGATCGTCTTTCCCCACAAACACACATTAGCATTTTTATTAGTATACCTTGACTGTGGCTGAGTGAAGTGGATTATTTACTGGTCCCTCTCCTTCACTCCCCAATATGCCTTGAGACTGGAAGAGAGAACACATTCAGATCTCGTGGACAAGAAAGGAATTTATCTTCGCTAACTCAGCTTCAGGATGATTAGGTCACTGATGTGTTATGAAACACATGCATACTGAAGCCACACATAATCCATGATTTCATGAATCTTTACAGTTGTATGGAAACGCAAACATATTACTATTCAGTAATAGCTAACCTTAATCTAACCACCAAGTCCTCTTAGCACTAAACCTAAACCAAAACACTAACCCTTAACTATAAGTCATATTGTAATTGTATTGACCTTAAAAACAGAGCCAAAAATTGCAGTTTTTTGCTCCAAACCAGGTTAGTAAAATGGGAATGCATGCACAGCTAATTTGATCTTCCCTTTGCCAGGTAGGTTGTTTGAGAACATGTTTTCATTTACCACACTGGCCTGGTTGAGGGCCTTGTTTGGGGACCTGCCATTTCTGGGATTTGATCTAGCCACTGTGAACGTTTGGCGACCAAATCGAACAAAAAAACAATATGGGCGAATAGGTGGTACAAACATGTGAGTCAAACAACAAAGTAAAGACAATTCATTTTTACAACCACAACTAACTTGATGAAACAATAAGTGACTTTGATGAAAGTATAGAGGTTGTCAGCTCCATACAAAAGTATGGAGCTGGCAAATAGAAGACTGGAACTAAAGTCTCAACTATGAGTCCATGTAACGTGCCGACATCTAACAATGGTTCAGAGCAAAAGCTTAGGAACGGGTGGAGGTGAGAGCCTGTTTAGAGCAGTCTATAGTCGGTGTTCTCCAGGTGATTGTCTCTCTTTTCTCCCGGTACCTTGGTCCTTGCATATTGAGAGGGGTTTAAATTGAACATATGACCTCATTATCCGACCTCCCTGAAACCCCATCCTGGCATGGTTTTATGGGGAGAAACCAGTGCAGTGCTCTGTCTGCACTTACCAGCCAGGCTGGGGTTGCCCTCCGTGTCCTGAAGTCACCAGACAGACCAAACATTTGCACAGCCTTCTGATTACTGGCAGGCAACCTGCAATTTGAAACATTCCCCTATCGGTAAGAATGCTGTAATGTTTCTGAGGTCCAGTTTATGTTGGGGCCATAGAAATAGAATGAATAGAATGTCAAAGATGGCTTAATGAGTGGATGTTAGATTCATTTTGTTTCTATGGTTATGGCGTCACGGCTGCCTGTGTGTTTTTTAATAGGACTGCCTGTCTGTAGGTCCCCCGGCACTGTCCAATCAGACCTCTGTGACCCCTCAGTGCTTTGTCAATGACTGGGAATTGACAGGCCTGGTTAAATCACGCCACGTGACTTTGGCAGCTCTGGCCTTGTTCTAACACAGTCAGTCATGCAGCACTGCTGATTCTGTAACCTGTTTCTCTGTGTGTTCAGATCCTTCTCATGTGCGGCACAATCTAACAGTGCCACTTTAGAAGATAACACTGTATCAATGAATATGTTCTTACACAGTCTGTTTGTTCTCCCTCGTCTCCTCTCCTCTGTCCTTACTGCTCTTTCTTTATCCCTCACTCTCTCTCTTTCTCTGTCTGTTTCTCCTGTACACTCCCTCCCCACTATTCTTTCTCCTGCTCGTTTTCTGGCTCTCCTGCATTTTCTCTCTCCCTTTCGCTCTCCCTGTCTTCTCTCCCACTCTCTACAGGCAGCATTGTGTACCTGGGGATGATGGTGGGGGCGTTTTTCTGGGGGGGTCTTTCGGACAAGGTGGGCCGTAAACAGTGTCTGCTCATCTCCATGTCTGTCAATGGCTTCTTCTCCTTCCTCTCCTCCTTTGTCCAGGGGTACAGCATGTTCCTATTCTGCCGAATGCTTTCTGGCTTTGGGTAAGTGTCACTGGTTCTGTTCTATCCATTTCTTCGGTACTACAGTATTCTACAGTAGTCTAATTTACTTTTCTGTACTATTACCACACATCAATGCGTGTGCTATGTATGTGTTTTCTAACTCATTGTGGGGAGCATTTGTAAGTATAGAGGTCTTCCTCATCTGCCAGGCCCTTTTATGTTTGCTAAGGTGCCCAGTCTTCCTTTTTCATACTCTTCCAGACGGTTGTTTTTGGCAGGCACGTACCCAGATGGACCCCAGGGGGGCTTGAGCCCTTGCCCTTTTCCATCTCAGACAGAAAAAGTTTTTTTTGTCATTTTTGCCATGCCCCTTGAAAGGTCAGTTCATGACCTTCGTTTTGCATGACCCCCAGTACAGTTATGGTTTTGACTAGGTTTCTGATTCATTTTTGATTTCAGATTAATATTGGCTCCCTTGACTTGTATTGTCATCACTTTGACAGACACCAATAGCAGATGCCAAAGGCAAATGCAAAGCCTAGAATCAAGACTAGATGTTGACCACTCTCATGCCTTTACAAATGATGTTACAAAACTCGAAACACCAGCCAAGTCGAGGTATAGGAAGTGCTGATATTTCTGAATGGTGAAAATAATGTGCACAAAGTCCCACAAGTTAAATCTTACCAGAAATGTAATATCTACATTTTCGCTGTGTAGATGCAAAAACATTTCGCTGTCCTGTTGGTGTTTAGTACTGTAGGTGAGTATTACACAGGGAGTCAGTGTCGATGGATGAGGGTCGGTGTTTGTTTCAACTGGTACTCTATTATTATCATTGTATGTTACACTGGTTTGTAGAGCGCTTCCTTATTCCGAAAGGCTTTTTAGGACTCATGAAGTTCCACTATGTCTTCTTTGACATTCATTTACACTATTATTCTTCCGTGATGACATTGTGTTATTCTTGGTTGAGAGGTCGTTGTCCCCTCTGTCGTGCTATACTCTTCCAGACAGTTCTTCACTCCCTCTCTACATCTCCAGATTGCTGTCTCCCTCCTGGTACTCTTCACCTCTCCAAAGTCAGAGACCAGCATGGGAGGATCTTCTAGCTGTCTGGCATCAGACCATCCCACGAGTGGGAGAGTTTAGGGCAAACTAAATGTCCTTAACATTCTATTTCATTCATGTTTAATAGTTCTAGATTCTGATATCACACAAATGTTTTTGTTATGAGTAAATAACTTCACATTCGGTAGATGATATATAGATGATATCAAGAGGCTTTGACAGACTATATGACCTTTACTGTTAGCTAATACAGTCTTTGGATGATTACCTGGTGATAGTGGCGCATGATTGTTATTCAGAGGCTCCATGATTCTCTGGTGCTTTGCTTTAATAAAAGCCGGTTTTGGCCAGAGGGGATTCATAAATCACAAGACTGATTCTATAATATGCGTCGGGGCATGTGTTTGTACAGGTTTTACTGTCCAGGTGGACACCTAATGTCTCTGCACCAATAGTAAAACTAGTCAATTCTGACCTTGTTCCCAATGAGGAAAAGGTCTATTTTGAGCTTAAGGAAAATGTTACCACTGGGCTCAGGCTTAAGGATAGGTTGAGGGGGTTACGGTTAGAGTTCATTAGGGAAAAACATGATTTTGAATTGGAGTTCTGTTTTGGGTCCCCACAATTTTTTTTTTTAAATGTGTGTGTGCGTGTGTGTGCATGTGTGTGTGTGCATGTGTGTGTGACTCATAGACTACACCTTACTGCAGCTGCACTGTCCCAGTCTTAGATATTGCAGTAACCACTACCTAATAAAATGCCTGTCTCTGGGATGTTATGTCTCTTCTCTCCCATTCATTTAAAAGCCTATAGCTGGTGGTTTCCTGTGGTTAACAGAGGATTGACCTTTACTGCTATTTCTATTCTATTCTCAATAAGCAGAGAAAAAAATAATTAAAACCTATTTTTTTATTGCAGATACACCTGTAAACATTTTCTGGCCTTGCCAAAATAACTCATCAACAGAGACCCGCAAATACAGCAGAAACAATTGTCTAAAAGTAGTTAATATGTCTGTCCTACTATTTTGGCAGTGGTACCAAACTCAACTGGCTGCTGGTTTCTCTGGAGCTTTACTGACTTTAACATCGACCATATCATCAGAACAAGAGGGACATCTCTCTTACCCTCTCACTCATTCTCTCATTCTCTCTCCAAATTTCCATTACACTTGATCAGAACATCCTTGTTGTTTTGTCAGCTGCCTAAAGACCAGCCAAACAACATAGAGTGACATTTAAAAATGACCAGACAAAACATATCACTTAGTTCATTTAATAGTTTTGACTACATTTCCCATGTTTTGCAGGATTGGTGCAGCAGTTCCCATTGTGTTTCCCTACTTTGCCGAGTTCTTGTCGAGGGAGAAGAGAGGCGAGCACCTGAGCTGGCTCTGTATGTTCTGGATGATAGGAGGGATCTATGCCTCAGCCATGGCCTGGCTTATCATACCGCATTACGGTGAGTGACTGACAGCCGTGTCCTCCTATCACAGTGCAGAATTGTCTGAGTGACAAACCTGGCAACCCAATCCT
>JACXGJ010013813.1:0-5000 GCA_016801105.1 Esox niger | reverse complement strand
CATAAAGATTACTTTCATTTAGGTGTTTATTGCTTTATTTCTCTCTTTTGTTCAATCTCTATATCTCATCCTCTCTCTGTAGATCTGGCTAACTTTTATGAGATGTTTCCAATATCCAGTCAAAGACAACACCATCAAATTAGCCATTGTGTGGTTTACGTTGTCTTTTGGGTAAGAATCTTCTCTACAGAGAGATCTCACATACAGCATTCAGCACTAGATCGGTTAAGAAATGCTAACATGCTAACAGACGACTACTCATCTATTGAGGTTTTCTATGGTCAAAAAAGTTAAATTGTTTTCTAAATTAAACCACATCATTCCCCCTTGACCACATCATTCCCCCTTGACCATTTATACATAAAATTTTGATGTTGATGACAAACATAAAATAATATGTTGATTCCAAGTCTTCATAAATATGCTAAACAAATTGTCATAATGAGCTGCACATTTAGGTTACCTTACGTATTTGACATACCACATGTCTTTAAACCTAACATTAGCTTAAACTTAGCCTAGCCTAGCCAAACCAGTTACTGTATTTGCATGTCCTTAAACATAACCTAGCCAACCTCTTTCTGTGTGTTACATGTCCACAAACATAACTTAGCCTAACCTGTTATTGTTTGTTACATGTGCATAAATCTAACCTAGCCAAACCACTTACAGTATGTTACATGTTCTTCAACCTAACCTAGCCTTACAGTAACAGTTTTGTAAGATCATGACTCACTGTGTAAAGAGTAAGCTATTAAAATAATACATCACATACAGTTATTGCTGTATGATAATCAATGCCCTGCTAGTTACAAATTTGTTGACACTCCCAGAAATCATTTTAAGTAATTTGAAGTAAAACAGTGCATACTGGGAAGGCTGGAGGCTTTTAAAATACCCAAGAGGGAGAATGCCATTCAGATGTGTGTCTGTGATGGAGCCTATCTTTTAATGGTTCTTTGATCAGGATTGGTATGTTCCCAAGGGTAAGAGACTGCTGTGGTATTTACCAATATTCCTTGAAACACAAAATTGTTTTGCTTCAACAAATGCTCTCTACTGAATTAAAGTTGCTCTTTAGCTACGGCCTATAAACACACAGTGAAAAAGATAGACACATTTTTTTTATTTGTATTGAGTACATTTTTGTCCCACTGTGCATACATTTTCCAGCTTTACGTTGCTATAGAATTTTCATTAATGTGTTATGTTCCCACACATTGAAAGTATGGAAAAGAGTACATTTCCACATCTATGCAATCACTGAATATTTCAAA
Source organism: Esox niger (assembly GCA_016801105.1). Taxonomy (NCBI): domain Eukaryota; kingdom Metazoa; phylum Chordata; class Actinopteri; order Esociformes; family Esocidae; genus Esox; species Esox niger. Next base: position 3,723 of record JACXGJ010013813.1, on the reverse strand, counting down.
CGGCCATTAGCTTATTCCTTGGAGTAGGCTATGCTGTATTTCAGCATGTCTTAATAAGATTTCGTATTGTTAAAATGCTGTCAGTTACACTTCAAGATAACAAGCTTGGACAGTTTTCTCATTACCACATACATTTCATTAACAAAGGTATGATTTGTGTGATTCATTTATTTTTTGCTATGAGAAAGGAAAGAAGATGAATGAGCATAATGGAAGCTAAGGATCATTAGGTGATGATATGATTAAAAATGTAACCATGACAATGAGTGCCATGGGATCTGTAGTGAAAATAAAGAGTCCAGACACCCACTTAACGACCCATCCCAAGACAGCACTCTGCCCAGGGCAATGTCCCCTACACTTCCCTGGGGCATTTGGGATTTATTATTTAAACCAGAGCAAGAAGCGTCCAAAATTGGCCCTCCAACAGCCCTTCCAGTATCTTGTCTCCTATCCACGGATCAAACAGAACTGACTACAGTTGTGCTCGAAAGTTTGCATTCCCTTGGGGAATTGGTAATATATGTACCATTTGTAAAGAAAACAAGAGGGAGCAGGCAAAGCATGTCTTTCATTTCTTATGGGATTCACATTTAATTGTAGGTCATAACAGAATAGCACACTCATAAAACAAAACATGGCAACAAAGAAAAAATGAATTGACCCCTGTTCAAAAGTCTGCATACCCTTAGTTCTCAATAATGTGTATTGCCTCCTTTAGCATCAATGAAACCATGCAGTCTTTTGTAATAGTCTTCTATGAGGCCCCGAAAGTGTCCCATGCACAGCTTTTGTGCAGAAGAACATGAGATGTCTGCCAGTATTTTCTGATAACATGCTGTATTCATCTTGCCATACATTTTCACAAGATTCCCGAAGCCTTTAAAGCTCACGCACCTCCAAAACATTAGTGAGCCACTACCATGCTTCACAGTGGGGATGGTATTCTGTTCACTATAGGCCTTTTTGACCCCTCTCCAAACTTAGTGCTTATGGTTGTGACTATTATTATATTTTACTCCCTTAAACAACCACACTGTCTTTTTCCAGAGCAGCCTGTATTTCTTCTGATGTTACCTGTGGGTTTTTCTTTGTATCCCAAACAATTCTTCCAGCAGTTTTGGCTGAAATCGTTCTTGGTCTACCTGACCTTGTCAAGAGATCCCCAAATTGTCCAACTTTTTTATAAGTGATCAAACTGTACTGACTGGCATTTGCAAGGCTGTGGATATGTTTTTATATCCTTTTCCATCTTTATAAGGTTCCATAACCTTGTTATTCTGGTCTTTTGACAGTTCTTTTCTTCTCCCCATGGCTCAGTATCTAGTCTGCTCAGTGCATCCACATGAGAGCTAACAAACTAATTGACTCTTTATACACAGATGCTAATTGGAATTTATAAAGCCACAGGTGTGGGAAATTCAGTTTAAATTGCCATTTTCACCTGTATGTGTCACCTTGTGTGTCTGTAACTAGGTCAAACATTCAAGGGTATGTAAACATTTGATCAGGGCCATTTAGGTGATTTCTGTTATCATTATAATTTAAAAAGGAGAAAATATGTGATAATAAATGGCTTCATATGATCACAATCCTTATATAAAATAAAATGTTTTGCATAATCTGTCATATTTTCTAAATCAATGCACAAATTTCACAATTTCTGCCAGGGTATGCATACTTATAAGCACAACTATATGTTTAACTTCAGAGGCAAGCCAGCAGTGGAATACGTTATTTTCTTGGAACATCAATGCAATATTGGATATATTGAAAACAAATCAAACCCCTGATCACTGCTATAATGTGATTCTTAGAAAGTTACCTGTGTCTGTGAGACCAACATTATATTCTAATCTATAATCTGACTGTACAATACTGTTAAGAATGTAATTACTGCATGCTTTGGCTGCTGTGTATCAGTGATATCATATCCTGTGTGTAGGTATTATGGCCTGTCAGTGTGGTTCCCTGATGTGATCCACCACCTTCAGTCAGATGAGTACGCCTCTAGAGTGAAGATTCACAATGACGAACGTTTAGAAGACTTCACCTTTAATTTTACACTAGAGAACCAGATCCACACCAATGGAGTGTTCATCAATGACAGGTACTGTATAACAATGCAACTTCACTGTTGTTTACACACAATTTCAGGTAATATCTTGCTTTTGATCAAAATAATCACGATAAATGTCCAGATGATGTGATCATTTTGTCTTGGTGAAATGCCGGCCCTGTTTCAGAATTTTTGAACACCTTCGCCATAGCATGATACAGTATTCTAAAATTGGCCAATGTCGGACCACGTGAGGGAGGAGCTTCTCCAGTGGTGGAATAGTAAAAAGGCGTACCCAGTTTGGGGTAGTAGGGTGATCTATCATTCCTGTAAACAACACACCGTTTCCCCTAATGTTCTTCCAAAACCTTTATCTACACTGCCGCCAGGAAATTAAAAAACCTTATCTCTCTCCCTCTCCTTTGCTCTACCATTCCTTCTCTGTCTCTTTCTCCCTATCTTGCATTCTCTCGCTTTCTAACCTCTCTCCTTCTATTCCTTATTTCCTCAATAGTGAGGTTATGATTTCTGAGGCCAAAGAGAAGACATGTCTGTATTTATACTTCTTTTCTCCAACTCTTAGACACCACACCACAACGAAACACACCACATCACAACACAATACAACATGTCAAACCACAACACACCAGAATATACCACAACACACCACAATATACCACAACACACCACAATATACCACAACACACCACAATACACCACAACACACCACAGAACATCACACCACAACGAAACACACCACATCACAACACAATACAACATGTCACACCACAACACACCACAATATACCACAACACACCACAATATACCACAACACGCCACAGAACATCACACCACAACAAAACACACCACATCACAACACAATACAACATGTCACACCACAACGTACCAGAACAACTCACTACAACACACCACATCACACCACAATACACCACAAAACAACACAAACACACCACACCAGAACACATCACTCCACTACAACATAATACAACACATCATACAAAATTAAAACTATTAGTCACAGCTGATACATGCTACTTTATTAAATGTGAACTTCTACACATGTATAGAACTTTGTTGCACTATTTTGTTCAATCAGCAGCCATTTTTTATTCATGCATAAAAGAGGCCACTCCTGAGTTGCTACTTGCAAGAATGGACCAAATAAGAGACTGAAGAAGAGGGTGGCGTAAGAGGGTAGAGTAGCTCAAAGGACTATACAAAGAATGTTTGAGGAAATGTTATGCCACAGTTATTGTTGTCAATCATGGCGTTTCCATGACAGAGGCTGGGCAGTGGGTCCAGGTCAATGACAGTGGATCAGCTGTGTCATAAATTATAACAGTATTCTGCAATGACACAAGTCAATTTAAATGCTTACAGACACAAGGCATTACATTCTGAGTTCAAAGTTAACATATGCAATTGTTTTAAGCTGAATTTTGTATGGACATTTATTTAATTCTTTTTATTTTTCCTCTTGTTGTATAGGTTCATCAGTATGAAGATGAAGTCTGTTACCTTCATAGACTCCACCTTTCAGAACTGCTACTTTGATGACGTGTCAACAGTGGGCTCCTTATTCAAGAACTGCACCTTTATAGAAGCCTTCTTTTATAACACAGGTTGACGCCCACCCTCTACAC
>JACXGJ010013812.1:0-15700 GCA_016801105.1 Esox niger | reverse complement strand
TTGTTTTCTCCAGATGGCCAAACTGAAAACTAACACACTCAATGTGGAATAAACAATAAATAACATCATTATATTGGATTTTAGCTAAATGTGAAAACGGTGAGGACTTTGAAAATCCACTCACTGACTGTCAAGGCTTATAGTTTTTTTTAAAGAAATGACCAGGAAACTTGATTTGTTAGAAACTTTGTACAGTAGGTATTTGATATTCAGAGCAGTTCCTCTTTAACTGAGGGAGGTTTTTGTACGGGGCTTTAACACTGTGTGAACGGGAAGCTTTTACTCTGCTTACAGTAATAATCTCCTGCATCTTCACCCAGGATTCCACTGATGGTCAGAGTGAATTGAGAACCAAATCCACTCCCACTGAAACGATCTGGAATCCCTGACTGACGGGTTAAAGCATAATTAACTAGAAGTTTAGGAGCTTCTCCAGGTTTCTGCAGGTACCAGTAGAGAGAAGAACTAATGCTTGTACTGGATGAACAGCTGATCGACACAGTCTCTCCTGGACTAACAGACCGAGATTTGGGAGACTGGGTCAGGATAATATCTGATGAAGATTCTGAAAAATAAAATAAATATTAAAAAAATGGTATTGGTTTTAAAATGATTGAATATCTACTAAATCATCTGATGTCCACATGTGAACACTTATAATCCAATGCATACAATCATTAAGAATGTGTCTGGATGAACCAAGTCATGATGAATGAATCTAAGTTTGTCAAAGTGTCTCTTACCCTGAACAAGGAGCCCCAGGGTCCCCAGTAGAATCAGTGACATCATCATCATTGTACTGTGTGTCAGTGTCTCTGAAAGGACTGAACAGACACTGATCAACACTGGACTCTTTAAGTGTGTGGAGCACTGAGACATGACAGATATGCAAAACTTCCTTATTTGCACAACAGAGAAGACAGTAGTGATAAACTGACAACCTCTAACAGAACAAATGACAAAACCTACATGTAATAACATACTGATAGATTTAATTCAGTTGAATATAATAATATAATAATTATAACCCACATTAAGTTATCTTACAGTCACTATAAATTAGTTGTACATCAATCAGTGTAGTGTTTGAGTCCATGTAGAGATGACAATATCCATACTATTTCACTTCAAGACCAACAATGATAAACACTGAACAAGGGACCACTTTGGGACCCCTGGTACCACTGTATCCCTTACTTCTGATTGGAGAGCATCCTAACCTGGCTGATGATGGTGCCATATGCTGATGGAGTAGCTGGGGTTGCCTGGATTCAGCAACACACTTAGTAGTACCACCGTCTTCTCATAGTTTCCTGATGGTTGGAAGAGCAGTAGATGGATGCAGAATTGTTCTATAATCACAGAGTGTTATGGACAAACAATTATTAATATTATTGTCACGTCCTGACTATGCCCCTAGCCATCTTCGCACTGGCTGGGGCCATAGTCAGGACGTGGCCAGTAGAGGTGCCTCTAGGCTCCTCTATGCACTTGGGTCTCCCCAATTGGAGGCAGGTGTTGGGTATTGCCTCCAATTGGGGAACCTATTTAAGTTGACTGTTTGAGCACATGAATGTGGTTCATTTTGGTTAGCAGCCGAAGGCTATGCCCAGTCATCTAGTCTATTTTAAGTTGGTTTGTTTCTTTTGTACCTTCACCATTAAACTATGGATTATTCCTACCACAACCGTTTTGCCTCTGCCTATCTGTCCTCACACCAGTTTTATGACAATTATTGTACCCTTGTGTAGTCATAACATTCTGTATACTCCCTTTGTCCTACGGGGAAGAAATGACACCCTTTACTAAACGCCTAAAATAAAGCCGCTTCAGGAAATTCACAGTGATGAAAGTGTTAAGGATTAATTTATTACCATATCCTGATTTATCCATTATTCTGCTAATTCAATGTAATAAATGGACTGTTTAGACTAGGCCTATATTTTGCTTTAGACTATTCATGGTTGCCACATATAGAAGGAGACTTAGGTCAGCATGCCCTGTTCTTAGATTTTGTTATGGCTTGGACGGAAGGAGCCAGGCCTAAAACCTATCTTATCTATGGTCCTGTACAGATGGATCCAAGGTGAAGTTGTCTGTGTCTCCTCTGTTTCTCCCATTCGGGAAGGACAGAGACCAGGGGTAGCTCAGGTTAGGGGGGGTCTGTTAACTATGACCTAGAACTTTGGTTGCCATGACAATGTAGAGTTCTATCTTGTTTTACGATTAATATGACGCCTTGTTTTGTATGTATGTTATAGCATAAGAGATAATATTTGCAGGAGCTAGCCAGGGGGGTATAAAGAGGAGAAAGCCATAATGAAATGCGAAGCAGTCTGTCATGGCATTACCCTGTTCATCTTTTGTAATGTGATGATTGTTCCCGTGGATCCACGTAATTAAACTTGAAATAATCAACTGTTATTCGAACGACTGAGAAGTTCTTTATTTGAATAAATCGCGAAAATTTTACATTTTTCCACAATTTGGCACCCCAATTTGGCAACGGTGTTTTCTTTTCAACTGTCTCCAGCTGACTGAACTGCGCACATCATAAATAGGTAAGCGAAACCTACTTGACAAATTCGCAATAGTTCATATCAGTCTGTTTTGAGGGTTGAATTGTTTGCACCGGAGCCGGGAGTGACGAGGTCCGATTTATTTCATGTGAAATAACAGTTGATTAGTGATGGTATATGTTATATTTGTCGTTTCGTTGTTAATGTTGTATGGTGCTAAATGAGAATGCATAGAAAATCCTTCGTTAAGAAGTTTAAAGAACAAAAAGAAAAGGGGGAGTAACTGAACTTTTGATAGCAGGGGATTAGTCTTAATTTTTTTTTTATTAAGAGACCCCAAAAGATTAGTATAGCCAATTTGAGGTTTCCAATATTCTGTTGTGAGGGCATATCTAATTCGAGTCTGCCAAGAACTTTAACGTGAGGGAGCGAGCTGACTGGTTATCGACTAATGAAAGTGATAAGACAGGTGTGCGTCCCCCGATACTCCGATGTAACTTATTGTTGTATATTTTGTACGATGCTTTATGGGACTACATTTCCCATGATGCACTGTGTACTTATGTTCAGGTGTATGCATCGGTGATATCTGAAGAAGTAAAAGAGAGAGTCACGCTAAGTTTGTGTGTGTGTCATATTTGTCGCATTCCAGTACACTCTTTGAAAACACAACACTTATTGTTGGTCAAAAGGGTAGGACTTCGGGGGCCATTACTCCCCTTGATGAATTGCTATAGTGACAGGTTGACGAACCCCTATAAGCCAAACCAGGGCCGGTCCAACATCCGAAATTAATTCTTGGGGTCTCCATTTGTGATATTTTGTGATCAATGTTCTGATGAAAGTCATAACAAAAGGTGTACTCTATGAGTACGCAACAAGATATTATACCTGGCGGTATGATGTCTGACAAACGTTTCTACCCCAAAAATCATTGCTTCGATTGCACAGTGCGGCAGCGTGTGTTTTCAAGCAAGGATTCCATGCATTTGCCCCGAAACATTTGGGATCCCAACAAGCACGGTGGCCTTATAATTTGTGTTCCACGAAGGGAAGTTAATATGTTGAAACAGCGTATAACGTTTCTTTTGGATATTGGAGGCAATCAACCTATTTGACTATTAATTGAAGATTAATATGGCGGTTTAGGGTTGCTTTTCAATTCCAATAGAACTCAGTGCAACACTTATGTTAAATGTCTTGTCTGTGTGTATGTACGTTTAAATGTTATATGGTTTGTGTAATGTCCAAGTGCTGCAAAATGCCTGCTTAACAAAACGAATATTAACTGCAACTGTTTGTCATGTATGTCTGGATGGTCAGTGATTCTCCCATCACCTGAAAGTTTATGACTTAAAATAATTCGAAGTGAGTAGGTGTTTCACGCTACTTTCATGATGACATTTGCAGAACGGTTACTCCCGATTTAAACTGGACGGTTTTTGACAAAATTTGCGTTCATAATGACAATTGTTGTTCCCAATTTTGGTTAAAATATCCTCTACTAGTCTATAAGGAAAAGTGTTGACAATTATATGAACAAGCATGGCAATGGTGTGCTGCATCCCAACCCGCACGGAAAATAAATATATTTTTGAATTTCATTTTCTTAAATTCCTAGTTATTTGGCCAGTTTTTTTTTTTTATTCATAGTGTTCCCCCAATTTGTTAAAAATATTTAGTGTGTATTTGTTTTCCGTGTTGGGAGGTGGTGGCTTTATTCTAGATCCCTCTCTCCGTTAATTTGTCGGTCTGCTTTATTTAAATGCTTCTACAATACAATTCTGGTTTATGAATATAGGTTTAACCTAATTAGGGATATACAGATTCTCTGGTTTAAAATCATTCTCTTTGTTAAAATGTTAAATATCCTCTTAAATGTTCTACCTCTCTATATGCAATCCTATGTTATTAGATCTCAGATGAATTAACAGCATCTGTAGTATCCACACAGACATCCTGATGTGATTAACACCCACACCTGCACTGACATACCACATACAAAAGAGGCTAATAACATCGAGGACAAAGTTTAATTGGAAGACCCTATGTTTGACAAGTTTGTCCCAACCTGTTTTCACCAGGAGACGTGGCACCAACACGCCAGACTAGTTATGAGAAAGGAGACATGGCACCAACGCGCCAGACTAGTTATGAGAAAGGAGACATGGCACCAACGTGCCAGACTAGTTATGAGAAAGGAGACATGGCACCAACGCGCCAGACTAGTTATGAGAAAGGAGACATGGCACCAACGCGCCAGACTAGTTATGAGAAAGGAGACATGGCACCAACGCGCCAGACTAGTTATGAGAAAGGGAATGCGGATAGCTGGTTTCCTGGCCCAACGAAAGTGACAAAGTATTGTTAGAACAAATGGAACGAACGGCCCTAATGGTTAGTCATAAGAAGCAGTATGAGGTTATTTCTGTGGTGAGGTCTTTATCAATCCAGTATTAGAGACACTACTGAGATGGTGAATTTCCCTATTTTAACCGTTTGTGCTGCCACAATCAATCCATGCATTTGGTTTAACTCTCTCAAAGCAAAAACAGCCGTCCTTATAGGTTTATGTGTACATTGTTGCCATGGTGACAATCTTCCCATGACACTAGTATTACATTAGTAAAAATTCAACATCTCACGAATGCTGTTAGGTTAAACCCCTGTATTTCTTCATGGTAAACGCAAAGTTCTGTGTGTAGTAACAATATCTCCCCTCAGTGTCGAGAGAGTGGTGTCCAAGGACATAAGTTGAATAGGGTAAGAAAAAGGGGGAGAGGGTCTTTGTTAGCTGATAGATGGAATAGTACACAGACTTACAGTTCTATGGTAAAATTAAGCATTAGTGAGGAACCTATTTGGGTGACCCATCCTTATTGGCTGTTTGTATTAGGAGGAGCATAAAGCAAGTCAGGAAGGAGCAAAATAGAATTAATCATTTAACCTCTTCACCTATTCTCTTCTTTCTGTATGACCAAGGGCTTGTTCAGCCCCAATCTCCTTCTTTTCCTCTGTTTTGGCCTCTGTTTAGTTTTTTTAGAGAGCGTATTTTATTTACACATACAGGTCTCAGTTTTAGACAGAGCGCTGGGAGGGACTAACGAAGCTCATAACAGTAAACACTTAGACTTGTATCAGTAAGAGCAGGGGGAGCTAGAATTCAGACCTATGAACCTTTTTATTTTTGTCATTATGAAGTACTTTTTGTTTCTGTCTTAGTACACTATTGGAGTAAATGTTGCCTTAGAGACTGCTAGTATGAGGGGAAGACAAATACACAAGTTTTAATTTTAATCAGCCTGCTTTATTCAAGGCCCATTTGGCATTTTTTAGCCCATTTGGCATTTTTTCCTAGTTCTTAATTCCTAGTTGTTACAAACTGGGCCAGGCTAAATCTATGTTTGAAAAAAAGTGTGGGGTGGAAGAAATGCAATTAAAAAATGACAGATACATGATTGGGGTTTGATATTGGGGTTTAAGGGAGTTAATTAAATACACACACCCCAAGTTAAGATTCTAACTTTGTGTTGTGCGAGGTTCCATCTTTGTTTCCCACAAATTAGGAGTCCTGAATCACTGATAGACCAGATAGACCTTGTCCAATGACACCTGTGGCCCAGATCATTCTGGGGCCAAACCAAGCCAGACCAATGAGATCGACTTGGGCTCAGTAAGGGTGGTGAGCCAGCCAGAACACTGACGGTTTCCGCTTCAGCCTTCACAGCCTGAGGAGCTGTGCTGTATGAAGGTGAGGTAACCATATGGACTGACTCATAGGAAAAAGGACACTTGACTTTGGGACTTTGGGGTCATAGGGAGGTACAGTACAGACAGCCTAGAATGACTGACAACATCAAACCACAAGGCATGAAACAGCAGTATCAGTCTTTAAACCCCTGCAGTTTTTTCACATGTAACAACTAGGATGGTTGGAGGAATGGAGAGGACCAAGCAACACAACGTGCTGTCTACATCCATGACTACACCAATCAGGAGCCATTCACCAGGACATGGGGAAATCTGGGAGCAGAGGGGAGTTGTATTTTCATTTATTTTATTTCTTCTTGTTTTGTCATTTCATTTCAGGTTTGGGTCTTAGCAATAATCCAGCAGTACATTAAAAAGTGATTAATCTCATCACTGTACTGAAATATGTCATAATAAGGCATCTTTAAATCCCTGATGTTTTAGTAGCTCTGCAACTGTGGATTCAGAGCAGTTCCTCTTTAACTGAGGGAGGTTTTTGTACGGCGCTTTAACACTGTGTGAACGGGTAGCTATTACCCTGCTGACAGTAATAATCTCCTGCATCTTCACCCAGGATTCCACTGATGGTCAGAGTGAATTGAGAACCAGATCTACTCCCACTGAAACGATCTGGAATCCCTGACCAACGGTTTGTAGCATCATAAACCAGAAGTTTGGGAGGTTCTCCAGATTTTTGCAGGTACCAGTGAAGATTGTTACCAACACTTGTACTGGTTGAACAGCTGATGGACACAGTCTCTCCGGGTCTAACAGACCGAGATTTAGGAGACTGGGTCAGGATTATATCTGCTGAAGATACTGAAAAATAAAATAAATACAGAGAGGGTTTTGGTTATCGAATGATTGAATGTCTACCACATCATGTGAGGTCCAAATGTAAATACAGATAATCCAAATACATACATGTATTACCATTGTGTCTGTGTGAACCAAGTCCCATGATGAATGAATCTAAGTTGGTCAAAGTGTCTCTTACCCTGAACAAGGAGCCCCAGGGTCCCCAGTAGAATCAGTGACATCATCATCATTGTACTGTGTGTCAGTGTCTCTGAAAGGACTGAACAGACACTGATCAACACTGGACTCTTTAAGTGTGTGGAGCACTGAGACATGACTGATATGCAAAACTTCCTAATTTGCATAACAGAGAAGTCAGGAGTGATAAACTGACAACTATTTATATTTATTCTAACAGTTCTTACAGCAATTGTATTTTTCCCCCCAGTTCTGGACAAAACAGTATAGAAATTCTCCATAGACCTGGATTCATGTTAGAACTGTTCAAAAACCAGCCTTTAATGGCCAACCTTAGAGACCCACTACGGACACATGATCATCCATCTATAATGCCTCCCCAGATGAAAAGTCACACCAATCAAACCAAATAATGGCCAAGATGATTGACAAAGTATTTAGTCTATTAAGAGTGAGCTGAGCGTCCCTCCCAGACACACTTTAAACTCATCTTTTTACATAATTTATCCTCCATGGCTGCCATCATTATGCAGAATTATACAGATAAATACAAACATCTGAACACATTGACACTGATGCATTTCCTGTAGCAATCATTCATGTGGTGGTGAGAAAGTGCTTGGTCATACTCCATTTATAGTGGTCTTATTTGCAGGAGACTCTAGCATGTTCATTCATAGTGATCATAGAGAAGGAAAGAGATGAGGGGAGAGACGCCATGATGGGAGGGGACAAAACCATCATGGTGAACCAAGACCAGAGAAGGTAGAGTCAGATAGCAAAGCAATGATGGTTTCCACAAAAAAACTTTGAATGGGAATAACAGACCAAAAGATAATTAAGATCTAAATTAGCATGATTGATAGAGAAAATCCAATTCCAAGCAATGGATTTCCAAAGTAGGAATAAATCATTATATCATATAATCCATTATGAATCTACTTGGCAAAAGAATAAAATAGGAGCACAATTGCTTAAAACCCCTTTAAAAAATTGCAGTCCAAATATTTTGGGAGATCTCTCTAAATTAAATATGTCTTGTAACTCTGTTGATTTTACCAGAAAGAACTCTAAGCATTTTCCATCCGACTTCCTGGATTGAGCTCCAGGGGTCTGACCCAAACTGAGGTGTCCCGATGAGGTGCGATGAGGCTCGTAGAACCAAATTAAATGTCATGAAAACTTGGTGTGATTGTTTGACCCTCCAAATTTATGTTGCGAGTCCCTTTATTTCAATTGTATAATGAGATGATAAAACCGATGAACTAATATTAGATTTGCAAGACCCTTAATTTCAATTGTATGGGCTGAGTTACTGTATCTATTTAGTCCTCAGTACTTTCTATATTACTGAAGTTCCAGAGTAAACCAGTAGGTGGCATCGGTAATAAAGGAATAATGAGGAGTAATTTAGCGTTTCTGTGTCTCTGCTAACCTCATTGCCTTTTTGGAGGTTTTTGTTCTGCAAGATACTTAAAAACTCTGGTGGACGTCTGGTGGAGGTATCGAACTGTGTGAGCAGTAAGTCGCCTATTGTACGTCTTGACTAAACTGAAATCAAAAACAAAAGTTGCTTTACCAAACTTTATTCCAATTATCCGTGAGCAAACCAAAACATCCTGATATTATTGTTCTTCTTAGAACTTAGTTTAAATTAGTTTACTACATGTTACATAACATGAACAATAACGTATTACTAATACGATCAGTATGTACATTATTTTTTCCATGTGGAAACTTTTAAATGCACAAACAACAGTACACATTCAAACCATCCATCAATCAATATAAACCGTCCAACAACCCATCAAGATAAAGTATGTTTTATAAAGGACATGCAGTGAATATTTGTTTTCCCTAAATGTGGAAATTCACAGGAGAAAACAAGTACATTTACTGATTATTTATTTCCATACTTAGATTCAAATAAAGCTATAGCAACAGTATAATTGTTTTCTCAGAGCCTGCATCAGATGCCAAGAAAAGTTGGGATGGGACAATGCAGGGCTTGTAAAGAGGTATAAACCATGAAATTATCATGTGTTTCAGTCCACTCAAAGCTGAGACGTTTCGGAGCAAAGACTGGCTGAGGATCTCCAGTTTGTCAACAAATGCATGAGAATTTTACTGAAATGTTAATATATACTATTCCTCAAAGACAGATTGGAAGGTATTTGCATATTTCTCCCTCCACAGTGCATAATAACAGTAAAAGATTCAAGGAATCTGGAGGGATCTCAGTGCGTAAAGGGCAAAGGCGCCAGCCTAAGCTGATCACCCGTGATCTCCGAGCTCTCAGACAACACTACAGAAATAACCGTCATTCATCAAAAGCTGACTTAACAACATTGGCAAGGGATTGCTTTGGTAAATGCGTCGTTAGGCTCTACAATACGGCGTTACATGTTGACTTCTCTGAGCTAGGAGGCATCTGGGATGGATCTTCACACAGTGGAAATGTGTATTTTGGTCAGACGAATCAGTTTTCCAGATCTTCTTTGGAGGAAATGGATGTTGTGTGCACTGGACCAAAGACAAGAAGGACCATCCAGACTGATACCTTCAACAAGTCCAAAAGCCAGGGTCTGTCATGTCATTGGGTTGTGTCAGTGCCCTTGGCAAAGTTCATTTACACTTCTGCGATGGCACCATTAATGCAGAAAAGTACATTGAGATTTTAGAGAAACATTTGCTGCCTTTAAGACGACTTCTTCACCATGGACGTCCAAGCATTTTTCAACAAGACAATGTTGATAAACAAATGCATGGATGTGCAAAAAGAGTGTTCGGGTACTGGACTGGCCTGCCTGCAGTCCTGGCATGTCCCCAGTAGAGAATGTGTGGAGAATTTTACTATGGAACATGCCACAAAGTGGACCTGGCACTGTTGCACACCTTAAGACGGGTTTGCAGGAGGAACGGGACAAAATCACACCTAAAACATTTAATCACTTGGTATCTTCAGGGCCAAAATGTATTTTAAGTGTTTTTAATTATATTATGATTATTATTTAGAAACCTGCCTTACTGCTATAAAAAAACGGTGTAATAATGGACTTGAATCAATGTGTAATCAATGGCCCAAATTTGCTTTAGACTGTTCATGGAAGCCACAGACAGGCAAAGACTTAGTTCAGCATGGCCTGGTCCTATGCGTGTTTATGTCCACAACCAAAGGTGCTGGGCCACAACCTAGAATCTTATCTTATGGCCGAGCTTCAGATGGCTCCAAGTTGAAGTTGCCTGTGTCTCCGGTACATCCATTCAGGCAGGAGAGAGACCAGGGGTAGATTAAATTAGGAGGCCCCGTTAACTCTGACCTAGAATTATGGTTGCCATGACAGTGTAGTTCAATTGTATTTTCATGTTGGTGTGACCACTTGTTTTCCTGTCTGTACCTTTAGTATTTCCAGAACTGACAAGGAGATTTATAAAGAGTTGATATCAATAATGTGACATCAAAACAACTGGCATGACACTATGTGTAGGTCTCTCTACCTATAATCCATGTTTGTCATGATTGATCTTTGTTCCTAAATATACAATAAACCTGAACAATTTATCTGTTATTCAAATGACTCAAGAGTTGTGACTTGATAAATTGCCCTTTTTAGATCTTCTGTAGTGATAAAAATGGAGATGCCACTCGGACACAGCAATAGTACTTGGGCCTCAACTGGGCCTTAAAACTTAGTAACATAACCACAACACTGTTTAGCAGACAAAGTATTCCATAGCAATCAACATGACTGGCCCCTTTATGGGAATTAGCCCTTGCAAAGTTTAAGGTGGGATTTAGAAGGTGTAGTATAAAGAGTTAAAAAGATAGTGACAGGATAATGCTTATGGTTAGGGAAAGAGTTAGAGTGAGTAGATAGTTAAAATGTTGCTGTTAGTCAGTAAATTAACTGTAGAGCATCTAGAGACACATTTGGGACACTCAAAATCAAGAGTTGCCCAAGTGCCCTGCTGTACCAGCTGAGCTACAGAAAACCCTCCTTGGATTTCTTAATCTCCCACAATTTCCACCCTTCTGTAGGTCACACCAACTTTAAGAAATGTAGCACAGCCTCCACCCCCACCCTCCACTCTGTCACTCCTACCTGACCTGAGGCCTGGAATCACCAAATCCAACATGGGCTAAAGCCACATTTCTTGTACACACACCACATCAGGTACCACATCCATACTATACAAAAACATCTTAA
Organism: Esox niger; assembly: GCA_016801105.1. Lineage (NCBI taxonomy): Eukaryota > Metazoa > Chordata > Actinopteri > Esociformes > Esocidae > Esox > Esox niger. The sequence goes on along the minus strand of JACXGJ010013812.1, from coordinate 4,227 downwards.
ACTCCTGCCCATTTGCCACCAAACTCCTTGCCTTCCATTGAAGCACCACCAACACCACCCTAAGCCTGTACACTCACCCCCCCTTCACTTCTAGTCCCTTTCAACACATCATGAATCATTGCCTTGGTGACTTCAGAAATACATAGAAACTCCCTAGCAGCACGTACCACCAGATCGATTCACGCAGTCTTTTTGTTAACCTGCTAGCTAACATTCATTACACAACAAATGAACAGAAGAAGCCAATCCTGTCCACTACCAACGTATCTTTACCCACCACATATTCATGCTTACCTGTCTCTGATAACCCTACCTGACGCCTCAACCACCACTTCCCACACCAACCCCCCACTGTGTTCCTTCTCCCCACTCTGACCTGACCCCATCCCACCAACCCCCCCCACTGTGTTCCTTCTCCCCACTCTCACCTGACCCCATCCCACCAACCCCCCACTGTGTTCCTTCTCCCCACTCTCACCTGACCCTAACCCATCCTACTCTCCAGGATGCTTCAGCATACGTGACCTTGTTTATGACTCTAAATCGCTGAGATTCAGCTGCCTGCATCTGCTCCCTACACCCACCAAATGCAGCACTGTGTTCCCCAGCGGAGTTACAGCACTCCAGCATTTCCCCTTCACACTTGCCATTCTCATATGGACCCCTGCATCTTGAACACCTACCTTTCCCTCTACACACAGCTGCTACATGTCCCTGACATTTAAACACAGCAGCGGCACATATTCCCTGACATAGTAACTCAAGAACCCCACCTGCCCCCTATTCGGTCACGGACCCCCAAATTCCAACAGCGTCAGGCTCACCTTCTGGCTCCCCCCTTCTCTTCTGTTCATCTGTCTCACGTTCACCACTGTACCTCCCAACACCACACTCTGCAGTTCTTACATTTTCCGTTCATCGGGATCTCCTGTAATCACTCCTCTCTTTTTCACTGTACTTCCCGGCACCTGACTCTGTACACCATTTAACACATCCATTCTCAAAAATAAATCCCTTTGCGCTTCGTCAGCCACAACAATAAGTACTCTACCAAAACCTAAACACCTTGCATATAACACCCGCCCATCCTCAGCCTTAATCACCTTGATCGACGTTACAGTGTTCATCATCTTTCCAGTCGGTTCAGTAAATACTACCACCTTTTATACCCCCTTTCACACATCTCCCCTCTACAACCTAACTTACCTCCCCACCTGAGTTGGATTCCCCACCCTCCTTCCCGTGAACTCGTTTCCTAATCTTTTTCCTGGCTTCCCCGGTATAAGACCATCCCTCCTGTCTCCCAACCACATCAGCAGTGTCAACTCCAATCCCATCTGAGCTACCCCCATGCTGGACCCATTCACGGCACATCTCGCACGCCATCTTGTTGTTGATGAATCTAGCTATACTACTGTCTGTAGATAACAGGTAGCTCAGGCCACTTTCTCTCTACGCAGAAAAAAAAGCCAAGAGTCACCTCCTCTTCCTTCCACCCATGCTCCACATTGAGCTGTGCTTGCAAAATTACTATGCTGAGGTCCTCTTTTAAATATTTACTTCAAAGTGTCAAAATATGAATAAAACAAATACAGAACAAAATGAAACAACGGTAAAAGATTTAAAGAAAAATGTAATGTAGGAAAAGAAAGAAAGGAAGAAAGACTGTCAAGAGGCAGGAATCAGGAGAGTTGCGTTATGCGACTAACAGGCATGTAAGCAGAGACATCCAGAGTGACTCACAGTATTGACCCCTCATGGGAATCAAACCCCAAACTATTGTGTTGCAAGTAGCCTTGTTTAACAACTGAGCTGCACAGGATCCACACTGGATTTTAAGTGAAATCAACTGTGGGATCTTTATTAAAATACTATTTTGCTGCTAAATTTGTCACTGCACTACAAGTGCAGATGTATTTTATGATTCACATACATTCCCTGCCAATCCATTGATAAAGTTTAATATTGGCCAGCTAAAAGTTTGACTTCTGACTGGTTCATCACGAATAATGAAAAATATCTATGTTATGTTTAAGCTCAGAAATTGCAGGAAGGAATTGTTAGACTTTCTCTCTATGCGCAACACTCTCTCACTCAGGGACATCATGGTCAAACTAGACTGAGTCCAGTGTCATCTGGATATATTTACTGCATAAACCCATGAGACGTCTTCAGGGACAAGGTTAGCCATCATTTAAGCATCAAGTGATAAAAGAACAACAGTAGCTAACAATGTTGAAAAAAACAAGAAATATGTTTTTTATTGTATAAGTGACTGTTTTAGAGTAGAAGGTGAAAACAGTATAGCACAATATCAGAAATACATAAATACCAATAAAAATTCCATAGTCAATATCTTGTGATGTGCAGTCCATGCCAGCCTCCCTTTTAACCTTTGAAGCAATTGCAATGTTGTACAAAAGAAATCCTCAGACCCAGTAACTAGACTTCTGGCATTGGATTTTTGACAAATGAAAACACGACCCACACACAGACATAGCTATAATAACTCCAGAATCAACTTGAACTCATAGGTTTGGGGACTCAACTGGGCCTGGAGACTTTTTAACTGAACTACAATCCTTTTACTAGAATCACTAATCCAGAGTAACCATCAGAACTGGACCCTAATGGGAATCAAATCTTGCAGCTGTATGGGTAAGTTAAGGGTTAGGTTTAGAAGTATTAGGGTTCAAGTTAAACATGATAGAGATATGACAATGCATAAGGTTAGAGTTGGAGTGAGTAGATAGTTAAATGTTACTGTTAGTCAGTAAAATAACTGCAGAACAACTACAGACAGCTTTGGGACACTCAAAATCCAATATTACCCAAGTATCGTGCTCTGCCAGCAGAGCTACAGAAAAATCTCAATGGATTCATTCATGACAAAAATTATTTAAGTCAAAGTATGAAAGTATAATTTTCAGACAGCTTACCACAGCTCTATGTTCACCATCTCATTGCATAACCACAGATTAGTGAACATAGTGGATCCTGTTTCTCACAGGATTAATTTGCTGTGACAAAACTGAAATAATTAAGATCCTACATAACAGGTACATTTATTAGTGACTTATAATCACACTACTTATAAGAACTGACTTATAAAGTTGCACTTGGTAGCCCAGTTGTTAAATCACAGTGCTTGCTATGCAAGTGTTGTGAGTTCAATTTCCACTGGATTGCATCAATTCCTATAAACAGTATGCATTTACCCCTCAAAGTTGTTTTGTATTAGAACATCTGCTAAATGTGAATGTAGTTAATTTAACCTTCAGTCACTCATTCAGGGTTGGATGGTATAGAGAGGCTGAAATGGGACAGAATAATAAATAGTAGGCACATAATTTAAACATCAAACTTGTTTTCTCCAGATGTCCAAACTGAAAACTAACAAACTCTATGTGGAATAAACAATAAATAACATCATAATATTGGATTTCAGCTAAATGTGAAAACGGTGAGGTCTTTGAAAATCCACTCACTGACCGTCATGGCTTATAGTTTTTTTAAAGAAATGACCAGGAAACTTCATTTGTTATAAACTTGTACAGTAGGTATTTGATATTCAGAACAGTTCCTCTTTAACCGAGGGAGGTTTTTGTACGAGGCTCTAACACTGTGTGAACGGCAAGCTGTTACCCTGCTGACAGTAATAATCTCCTGTATCTTCACCCAGGATTCCACTGATGGTCAGAGTGTATTGAGAACCAGATCCACTCCCACTGAAACGATCTGGAATCCCTGACTGACGGGTTGTAGCATAATAAACTAGAAGTTTAGGAGCTTCTCCAGGTTTCTGCAGGTACCAGTTGAGATAAGAATTAACACTTATACTGGTTGAACAGCTGATGGACACAGTCTCTCCTGGACTAACAGACCGAGATTTAGGAGACTGGGTCAGGATTACATCTGCTGAAGATTCTGAAAAATAAAATGAATGGTTTTCAAATGATTGAAATTTCTCCTAAATCATCTGATGTCCAAATGTGAACACATATAATCCAAATACATACAATCATTAACAATGTGTCTGGATGAACCAAGTCCCATGATGAATGAATCTAAGTTGGTCAAAGTGTCTCTTACCCTGAACAAGGAGCCCCAGGGTCCCCAGTAGAATCAGTGACATCATCATCATTGTACTGTGTGTCAGTGTCTCTGAAAGGACTGAACAGACACTGATCAACACTGGACTCTTTAAGTGTGTGGAGCACTGAGACA
>JACXGJ010013811.1:0-15699 GCA_016801105.1 Esox niger | reverse complement strand
CACACACACACACACACACACACACACACACACACACACACACACACACACACGTTAACCATGTTTCCCAAAAGCCTCTCGCTCACCCTATTATCGAGATAAGAGAGTGTGTTGGTCATTTATGGCTGCCTGAGGCTGGGGCTAGCTTGAATTAGGTTTAGGACTGACGGGAAGGAGGGAATGTCTTGGAGATATTTGTATTGTCTGAATTCTTTCCAGCGCCGGAGTCAGTTCCTAGCTTCTCATCTCCAGGGCCAAATGTCCACTTAAATCTTCCATCCAGTCGGAGCCTCAACCGGCAGAGCCCAGGCACTATGCACTAAAAGGGGCTTCGGCTGGGTTTTGGCTGGGCCAAAGCAACTTTTCGTCAAGAACAATATCAGATAAGTCTTGCAGGAAGTCTATAAACATTTACATTTTCTTTCAAGTGCTGTTTATGGATATTTTATCTCCTATCTGGGACGTTAAGAACCTGGTGAAAAGAGCCGCAGGCAGAAGGAATCTGGGCCGGACGGTGAATCAAAACGTGGCGTGCCTGACAGAGACCCCGGCCCGTTGACCATAATAGGTGCTTAGAGGGCTCGGAGTAGCGGCTGCAGACCCATACTCTGTCTGGTCCGCAGGAATGCCTGGAGAGTTATGGGCCGGTACCAGCACGAGGGAGGGGGGCGCGGGGGGAGGGGGGGGGAGGTTTGCAGCGGGACAGATAAAGAGGGAGCTACCAAACGTATGTCTCTCGTGACAGAAAACCGATGGCGAACAGAGCAGGGTTCACGTCGGGAGAGGGGAGAGAGAGAGGTCCTCCGTGGGCTCTGTCAAGACGAGGGGATGGTCTCCCTCACTGCCAGAAGCCCAGGAGTAAACTTCCACAGGGGGCTTTTCTCTATATTAGGAGAAGAGCGCTGAGGGAGCACACAGTGCATCTCTGATGTACGTTCGCCAAATACATACGCCGTTGTCACTGTTCCGTTTCATCAAGAAGTTTAACGAAGCTCCGCCTTGGAGCGCCTTATCAGGACGATATGCCGACATTATAACAAACGGTTCTGGTAAAACGTAGAGGTGGCCTGGCATTCGCTTCTTCCACCTCAGTTACTGTGATTCACATTCTGACGTGTCCTGCTTAGTCATGTCTGAAAGTCTTCCTATGGTTGGTTGGGAAGTAACGCCGCGGCACCTAATGTGGTTATGAGACTCAGACGAACGTGGGTCTGTGAGATATCCATGTGAGTTCTACAACGCTCCGAAAATAAATTCCCGCTGGCACGGACAAACCTAACATAGCAGGAGTAAAACAAATGCCCGAACGGGTTCCCCACATCCGGTTCTCGGTGGAAAAAAGCCTGAACATACAATATTCCTAATAAACAGATCAGTGGTCATTGACTGACAGTAAATGTGATACCACATCAGGAGAAAAGAAGCAGCAGACAACCAGGCTCAAGCACAATGTGAAATACACTTGATGGAAGTTCTTCTGGATAAGAGCATCTGCTAAATGACTACAATGTAAAATGCATATGCTGGATTATATAAATACTAATGTTACAATAATCTCAGGGATGTCCAGACTGTTGAGGCTTTTACTAGCGGATCTGCCCTACCACCACAACTTTAAACATGATTGTTTAAAAATTATTATTGTTCAATAAATGACATTTTACCAAAGCAATAAATTATTCTAATTATTATTATTATTATTATTATTACGATAAGACGTAACTAATATCTGAAACATGAAAGCTACAGTAGATCAATGAAACAATCATATACGTAATGATTACAAGCAATTTAAGTTCCACTGCTTGGGCAAAATCAAAATACCACAAGTGTGAAGAATCATTTTACGTTTACTTGAAAGCGTGTGCATTACCATTTGTCCATGGGTTGCGTGAATTTGTTTTGGATTGATTTCTGCTTTGACAGTAGATTTTGGCAGTTAACGCACATCATTTTTTTTCTATCATCCGTTTCCGTTTAGATCTAAGTTTGCATACTAAGGCTATTCAGAAGATCACAGACCATCCATTCAAAATGTTATAGGTTAGCCGAGATAACTCCAGTAGTAGGAATCTTTGAATAACCAAAGAAAGACTACTTTCAACCAGGTACCCCATTCAGAAATGTAATACTTTCCTTATCCCCGAGTTGTGACAAGAACATGATTTGTGAATTGGCATTCTGTGAAGACACCCCCGTTGGCTTGAGGGAGAATTAGTTGCATTGTGTGGGGAAGCAACCGTAGCAGGACAGACAGCATTTACGGTTTCTAACAGCCTTGGCAAGTGAAGACACCTGCTTTCAGTCATACATTTTACTGCCCCAGGTCAGTTTTTAACAATTAACATTTCCCCATCAGACCAGTACTGACCCTTTGACCGAGTAGTGACCAGTGGGGGGTGGTACACTGTGGCAACAGGATCTTGGAGGATCATGGGTAGGCATGGAATGTAAAAGAGGATTTTGTAACCAGGAATGCAATCTCTGTCACCTGGCAACCTGAAACAGAGTACTACCAGTAGCCTGGCATTGCCAAATGACTCCACAATGTACAGTCTGGTGTTCAGGAAACACCAGCTCAATATTTTTCCTCAGCTGTTCCTGACCAGACACCATCCTACGTGTGAACAATGTGGTCTGGACCATTTTGTCAAGGCTGGCTTTTTTTTGGTATCTGCAATTAGACGCAAAAAAAGGAGAAAGAAAAAACATTATTCAAGCTGCCAAAGACGATGACAAAGACGTTGATTAATGCATCTTGGCTTTTAAAAATAAACAGCCTCCGAGTGTGTGGTGCGTTTGACATTACTCTTTAATTTAAGGGGTTTCGACTCGAGAAGCTTTGTTTTCGCAGCTCCACCGTGCTGCCCGTCCCCCTTCTTTTTGCCTCTTTTGGGGCCTTTTTTCCACCACCATATGGTGCGGGCCTTGCGGAAACAATCCACTAAAAACAACAGGCAGGCCTACACTTAACCATTTATTTCTCAACGCCACAAGAGAATGAATCGCTCCCTTGTTATGCGAACTGCGAAAGATCCGGGAGGATTTTTTTTCTAGTTTTCAAACTAATTAGATTAGTTCAATGGGGTTCAGGGGTCATTGCAATAAGGTACAGCAGAATGAAGGAGAGGGGACGTTGTAATCAGCCACCAGCATTCAACCTCTACTTCCTTAATGAGCAGGTTCACAGTGCCCTTCTAAAACTCGAATAGCACTTTACATTCAGAGGAGCGACGGTCAACCACTTCCTCATGCAGGGTACCCGTCAGTGTTATTGCTGCGGTTCATAATTATCTCAGTTGGTAATATTGGATGCTGCTGTGAAATGACAGAGTCCAAGATGGCTGCCCAGAGATTCTTGCGAAGTCTAGTGGCCAGTGAAAGAGATAATGATCTTGTTCCACGTAATGATGACAATCTTACCAAAGCCGTACCAGGTAATACCATTAAACAGGACTGACTTCCAGCATGTTCTGTAGAGGAACACGTTCTCTGCGGTGTAATGCGGTCAAATAGGTGGGTAATCCTTGAAATGAAAGCGATTGACATGTTGTCCTCAGCTAACTCGCATTGTGTGAAAAAAATTGTCAACGATACTTGACAAGATAAAATGCATTTCAAGGAAAAACGGACTGAAGTGGCACCAGATATTTAGCTTAAGAAGAAAGAAGGTTTGAAATTCTCTGGGCAGTACAGCCATTCAGAGGGGGAAATCAGCATACAGTAAATATTTATATACACCACAAAGAACTGAATTAAAGTTATTGTTTTTAAACTTTTAAATGAGCATTGTATGATTATCATAGATCACTTCGACTGGTTCCTACAGAAGCACTGACAAGCGCTGACAACTCACCTTTTCTATGTCAAATTCGTAAGGATTAGGTTACACAAATCAAGGCTGTATTTTATAAGCCTAGTTCTCCTGACACTTAGCTCCAACCCGGTATCCTTCAGGAGAAACATCCCAAAACATCACAGCGACAGCTCAATTCCTCAAGCTGATGGCGTAACATATTTAAAGGATTCATGGGAAACGTATGCCTATGTGATACAGTCGTACTCGAAGTTGATTAGTAAAATTAAAGATCCTCTAAAACAGCAACCAGTATTCCTGTTATTAATATTACAGAAATATCCTACGTTGATCAAAAACGTATAACACTGCAATTGTATAATCTAAAAGCAACAGGACTTCAGAAACCAGTCAGATACTGACTAAATTGTGGCTCCTAACGTAGATCGTGGAATACTTAACGACAAGCTTGTGAGTTCAATGCAGGGAGCCTCCCGCATGTGAAACGTGTGTACGCATGACATTAAGTGACCAAATGGTCTAAATTATAATATAATATTACTTCAAACTCAGTTCATAATAAGCCCAAAGGACGCCCTCTAATCTTTACCAGACCCACACCTGGTGACACAAACATCAGCCTAGGGTTGTCAAACAGCGGGGTTGTGTAGGCCTAGTTAATGCAACGTCATTAGAAAATATATGGAAATATGAATAACAAATTCTACTCTGTACTTTCTTCCTCGGACCAGCGCTGGGCAAAGTATGAGTATCATTTCTCAAAACACATGGATCAAATGAATGCATGTTTCATGGATGGTTAACAATAGCTCGGCTGTCTCTATGAAACACACTCTTCACCTCCCAGCACCAGCTGAAAGCTTTGAGCTAAGCGCATTATAGCACAAGCTTCCGAAACAGAGGTAATAGTGTTTCTCAAGTACAGACAGATTTTACTGTTTTGAGTGGTCTGGATGGAAAAGATACAGCATGTGTTAAACATTATACAAATCTGCTGAAATAGCAAAACCGTCAGGAGAAAACCTTACACTTTGTGCAGTGTTAACAAGGAAAAAGTCTAGTAATAGACGCTAATTATCACATGTTTAACATGCATATCCGGACAGGAGGGAATTTTCAACTATGGCACACTTTTTGAGATACGGCATTTAAGTCCAAACCTCCAACTATGTCGTCACTTTCCAAGTATAACGAGATTATTGGATTTCTACACTCATTGGTTTTGCATTGTTCCTTTAAAGACTAAAGACTGTACATAATCTACAACAGCACAATGCGCCGAAAAGCATATAATACTTCCAATGACATTGAGGACTTTGGAAAGAAAATGGCGGCCCACTTCTCGCATAAAAAAAAAATCAATTTGCTAGCATCGCTATTTTTTTGTCCTCATCCGAATTGAAACAGTCACCCAATGGCAATTCAGGCACTGAAAAATGAACATGCAGAAACGAGGACCTAGTGTTCAAGGTGAGACTAATTAAGCTGTTCAGAAAAATGGCAGGTGTTGGCTCCCATCTAATTAGGCTCATCTCCATAATTTATTATACCACCACAGGTTCATGGGAAAGGTAAGACAGTGCACCTGGTGTACTGGCTGTAGGCTCTGCAGGATATTAACTGCAAGTAACATTCACATTCTTACAACACAAAATATCTTGAAATGTTGTACCGAGGTAAATGGATTTAACTACAGGTATAAGTGTGGTTCCAGCGGGTGATAACATTAAACTCTTATTTATCTCAACTGCTAGTAACTTTCTCCCATCTTGCCTATAGGATAATCAGTGTTCTGTTTGTCACTCAGTTTGAATAGGTTTTAGGTATGAGTAAGCTCTGAAAACACAGTAGAAGCCTACATGAAACCGTTTCAACAGCCTCCTGGAAAGTTTGCGAAGGATGAGGTTGTAAAGATAAAAACAATAAGGCAAAAAAACTATCTGATGACCCACATAGACAAGGAGAAGAGTGAACACATTGGATTGGGGGGGAATCTTCAGCATGTGTGTGGCCCAAGGAGAAAAAGTGACGGTCGAAACATTAAGTCAACAGAGACAACATTCCATATAACAAGCTTTCAAAATACAGATGGTACGAGATCTTCAATACCAGATTTATATATAACAGATCAAAACACTAGAAAATACCACAGCTAAGAACACAGAACTGCTTAAAACCGAACAATACAGCCCTATCACGAGGATCAAGCTGCAGTAAAATAAAACGTTTTAAGAAACCCACCCTGGGACTTGCAATTACAAAAACAAAGCCTGAAAATCCTTAATTGCTTCGGTTTTTGGGCTATCCGGCCACAATTTCAAGTAACCCGAGTAGAAACACCCTGCACATATTCTACGGCGATCCGGTGTTTTCTGAGGCATTTGAAAATACGGCAAAGCGACATACCTCTGCGGTGCATTGGGTTAGTGCATTATCAGCACAGATTCCACAAGGAGCCAGATATCACAGTTGGCACAACATCCAGAGACCTTGCCCTGGTTCACCACTGAGGTATCCTTTATTCCACCTCCATGCTGCTGACGCATTTATTCCATTGGATTTATCTTTGGTTGTTATTGTTGTCGTGTTAGTCTTTCTCTGGTTTCGGAAGGTTGATCTCTTCTTCCACGTGTCTGGTTCGAGGAGGTGACAGGTTTGACTGGAGCCCAACTCAGGATGTTTTTCTCTCGGGTACCGCACGCTGTATGAAGAAAAGAAAAAAAGACACGCGTAAAAATCAAGGAGGCACAAAATGACACCACATAATGTTTTTAAGTCAAAATGTTAAAAAAAAACACACCTCCCACAGAAACACATCAAACGCGCTCAAATGCATCCAATGCAATTTCAAAACTAAGTCCTGACGCCGGAACAAGTTACAAAAAGCATGTAAAACCAATCAACTTTAAAAAGACCGTACTGACCAACATTTTGCATGCTATGTGATTTGTAGGGAGAACCACGTGACCAATCAATAAAATACAATTAACGACGAAGCCATTATGTATCAAAGTCAGTCCTGTTTTGTAAGCATCCAGCGGGCATCATCTGCCAAGCTGTCGGCCTCATGAATGAATAGGAGCTCTAACGGGACGACAGGCCCTCTGGCAAACCAAATTGGAAACAGGAAAACAAACATTCTCGAGGAACACAATTTCACCCCCGTCCCCCACCCACCCCCCAACACGCGTCATCCTGTCCAACCTGTCTTAGACAGCGCCCACTCCAGCTACGCTGGACCACACAGACTGAGAGGAACACCTAACCACAACGACAGAAGGAGGAAAAAACAGAAGAAAATGGAGAAAAGGAACAGACTGATAGACATTCAGGAAAAGAGCGAGCTAACGCAACATAAAGACTAGCTAAGCTGACTCATCAGAGTTCAACAGAGAGGGAACGAAGCGCGTTTTTAGCAGACTCTGCTACTAATCAATGGCTGTATCTGTGTCTGGGCGATGGGTAGGGAATTTATACGCTGGCAAGCCCAAAATGCACTATGGAAATCAGAAGATAAATAGACACAAATCCACAGAGAAAAATACACACACACTTCATGGAGCCGAAAAGAGGTGGCTTATGTGATCGGGCAATGAAGGGACATTCCTGATCTTTAAATCTAAAATAATAGAGCCAATACATTTTGTAAATCCAAATTATTATTATTAATAGTAAACCAAAAATATAAAGATTAAACATATTCAAAACAATTAAACAGGCGTGGTCCGTATTTTGTGGACTTGCCCAGTGGAATGACTTCATAAGGTCTATGTATTGTGAGCAATTTATTCATATTGACGAATCAGTAACATAAACCTAGTTTATAAAAATCTATATTTGACAGGCCAAGCGCTAGCAGGTTTTGCGTTATTTCAGATTCTTAATCAAGGTCAGCCCTCATCCTCACATTAAGTTACGTGCAAAACATTTTGCCTTCAGTGTGAACCTATATCAAAATGTAGTCTTCACCTGCATCCATTACTTGTAATACTCCTGTTTACAGTCAGTGGAGAAGATGCGTCCTTACCGATATATGGATTAAATAAATATGCCAGTCATACTTCTTCTCCATCACAAAATAGTTACAGATGCCTGAATGGTGGTAGCCCAAGGATAATTTTAAGCTATGCTCGATCAATAAATCCTAAGCTGATGTTTATTTTTCACGATTATAAATAACATAATGAATAATAATCTGTTCAGTCTATATTTTATTGCATGCAATTCAAAGTAAAGCTGTTCATGAGTCAAATTCTACAGTATCACATTCATTTTTGTTCCCATTAATTGAACAGGATTTCGATCCAGTGACTCCTAAGTCAGAAAAGACCCCTAGGTGGAAGGCTTTCTGCCATCTTCAACTCTCCCGAAACTGTTGGGAGTTGCTACCTTACATTGTGTTAGAAATGGCAAATGGGTAATCTGTCTTTTGTCATGTTGCCTTAATGTTTGCTCACTCTGCTACACTGTTGTGCTCAGCCATACCTGTAGCGCAAGTTAAGATATAATATAATGAAATATTTTTGGTGGCATTGTGATATATTCATCACTGATGCTGGCTGTCATTGTTGTTTTTGTTGTTGTTAGTTGACAGTCTTTCATCATTTAAACCCCTACCAGACACATCAGGTATGGAAAATAGGACCCTAGCTTAATTCTTAATATGAAACGGAAAGTGTCCAGGTCACACCTCAAGCCGAGCCTGTATTCACAGCCTAGTTCAAGCCACCCCCACGAATGACTGAAGGGGACACATTGAGAACCATTTCCAGTGGGGAAATCGACAAAATACTAAGTTGCTATAACAGGTGAACACATCACCCAGCCAAATGTGCCTCTAGAACAAGGCCTACTTTCAATCCCTTTTAAACTGTTGTACAGAATATATGGAAAACATTTGTTCGGTTAAATGCAACGTTTGTGTAAAATACATGAACTGTCACAGGTCTTGGATCAGCACCTGACAGTGGGATGGACTTTTTAAAACAAATAAGAAGAGAAAAAGTAGCTGTATCAACAACTCTTGCTTATATAGCACATAGATTACTCTTGCCCCTGGAATCATTTTCCCACAAATCTGGAAAACAAACTACTTGCTTGCCAGGGTGAATTTAAGGCGTTTACCAGTCTAAGTAAACTCTAGAATTACGTCAGATGGTTAAAGAAAATCTAAAGTGTCCTGCCTCTCCTAGTTGCATGTAGCAAACTAACGAAGAAGGTGCGAAGACACTTGCAAAGGCATTAGAGACAGAAGTGCTGCAAAAAGCTCCTTTGCTATAAAAATCTAAATTAAGACTTAGAATTACTCATAGCCAATGTAAGTTTCCTTTGTCTATTTACGTTAGTGCACGGATAGGGGGTTTGGCTAGACAAACTGTTACAGGTCACAAATGACTAAACAGATGTTGTACAGTATGTGGGATTTTCAGTTTCAATACATTTTCACAGTGACACAAATGCCTTCGGAAAAAGTCAAAACGTAGCTGAATGACAATGAGGCATGCCTGAGTCGACAAAACAGATCTTCCTCAATCTACATCTACATATAATTGTAGCATATTGTAGCTTATTTCTTTAATTCATTAAACATATAGATGTCTCAAATTCCCAAATGGCATATGTCTCTAATTACATTACCACCTGTAATGTCAAAAATGTTAGATGGAGTCATGAAAATGTTTTACCTGCTCTGGTGAAGTCTCACGTCGTTCAAGAGTTAAGGCCGCGGCAGTTTTTATATTAAACATCGCTTTTTTCACGTGGCCTCAACAGATTGACCTTTTCATTAATAATTTATTATGAAGGAGCACATACATAGGGAATCTGGTACAAAGAAAAAAAGAGCACAAACAGAGCGGCTGTCCTCACGGTGATGAAAAAAAAAAATCTCCCTAGAAGAAGTTGTGCAAACTCTAAAGCCATGTATAACAAATGCAAGCACCCCCACTGATGCATTCTCTTACAGACAAGACCCAAATTCATCTGTCAGCCGTAAAGTTTCTAACCAGAAAAGAGCTGCGCCGCAGCATCCCCCTCTGCAAAAGACTCTAAGATGTGAAGCCATTTACATTTCAAATATACATAGCACAAATCAGCAGGCACTTCAAACAGCACTTATCAAACAAACCGTGTGGACCTTTCTCTCACTTTTGAAGGAAATGTTCTATGTGCAGGAGCACTAAATGCCGATGATAAGTCATTTTCTTTTTCGTGACTCTCAAAATACTTAAAAGCTAAACTCAAATTGTTTTAGAAAATGTGTCTTAGCGAGTGGTTGCTTGCATCAAATTGATTATTTTGACAAAACACAGTGTGAACCTAATTAATCAAGCTTTCAAAGTGATTCAAGTATAATATGTTACGAGGCTACACTGAGAACAAAGCAAACTTTGATGCAAATCATGTGTGTGAAATAACATTTTTGAATGTGTGTTATCACTAATAAGTTGTCATTGATAGCCACAACCATACGAATTGGTCTTAGACAAAGCCCTACGGGAAGCCAATAAAACAAGTTACAAGTCTTCTTTTCAAACTAGTCCAGACTGTATTTTAAGTTAACCTCTAGTTCCCTCTCCAAATGATGAAAAGCATTTATTTGCTTTGGCCACGTCATTAAAAAACTTTCACTGACAAGAAAAATCGCTTTTATAGAAAGATGTATCATTTCCAGACACATGCTGTTGCCCTGGCGTGTAGGTTGGTTTGTTTCACAGTTTACAGGAAAGAATACGAATCATCTACTGGAACCAACATGGGAATTTTATGTCATTACAATGTAACTACAAACCAGTACCTAAGTGAAGATGAAATGCTGCAGATTAAGAGTTGTGGTCATAAAGGAAAATAAATGTATTTCCTTACCAAATGACAATTTTTGTTATATAAATATTATATAAATATTTTCTAGAAGTACTGAGTGCTGAAGAAAAGTCTATATCTTTAGGAGGTTATAGTAAATCCAGTGTAATCAAGCGCATGCACACACGGAAAGCATTCGGCCTTCTTACACTGGGAAAAACAAGGTTTTACATGCCTCTCGAAGTAATAGTTGCCCCAAAAGTTCAGGTACAGCAGACAGGACTATCATGCGTCCTGAGAAAAGTAACTGAGCAGGAAAATGTAACAAGGCAGAAATATGTTGTTTTTATAAGATGTTTTTGCATAATGTAATGAAAAGCTAAGTTGAGTAATGCCATCTGAACTGCTCCTTCACCCACACACTAAACTTTCTAACTACCACAGTAACACACACACACACACACACACACACACACACACACGCACAAACACACACACACTGCACAACTGTGTCATCTTAGTTGAGGTATAAGTATAGAAAATAATAAGTAACGCCTTTTTCATGTTTCTTGCTACTGACATTTTAGGAGGAATTAAAAAAAGTAATTGATAGCGTTTCAAGCACTTCCACACTTTTGTAGTTTGTTATAGTTACAATAACTTTATACAGCATAACAACTACTTTGTTAAACGTTGTTTTGGGATCCAACATGAAATGACAACCATAACCAACATAAAACACATAGTAAACTTTTAAAAAGTTACTTAAAATAGGTTACAGGGGAAATCGGTTGATTGTGCATTTAAACTAACCTAGCTGTGTGCCTCATTGTAATTAGTTGAAATATTCTCCAGACCGAAGTGTGTTGCCATGCCTACGCTTTTTCTTATCTTTGAGGAACATCACAGTTACGGAAAGTTGTATAAGTTGAGTGGAAAACGCTATTGAGTTCTCGACATGAATCATTAAACTTCAACAATACACTTCAAAATAGACAAAGTTTCAGAAACCCGATACATAACACTGTAAGACAACATATCGTCTACCATGCGCTCTGTCCGCGAACAATGAAAAAACACGCGATGCGCCAAATAAAATCCTTATCTTATCAGTGAATGTGACATATTGTCACAGATATTCTCAAGACGATAGCTCCATATGTCCCTAAGACCTATCCAGAATGCGTTGCGTCCTGTACAAATGAACGCTACAACACACTAAAAGCAAATTATTCAATAAAAAGGGAAGAAAAAAGTAAGCCACAAACCTAGTTGGAACTCATGTTATTTCTCCATGTCTCAATACGTGACCCGCTTTATTAAGGCTACTGCTTCTAGCAAGTAGCCAATTTAAATTTCTCATGCGTTTGACCCAACAAATCCTAAATGCCATGTGAAATCCGAGAAGCCCTGCTGTTTTTCACAGCAAAGTAGCTCACAACTGATTCACGAAATCCCATAGCTCTTACATAACATTCGCTAAAAGCGATCAGCATTCTTGAACTACTGTAAATTCACATCTAATTGTTCGCCTCGGTACTCGTAACGTGCATTGATTCGCTTTCTCCTTACCTGTTGATTAAATTGCAATAGTCTTTGCAGTCTGAAAGATGGTGGAGCTTTGGCGTAAGCCATGAACCGTCTTTGTGTTGTTTGTTTGTTGATCTCGGGTATTATTTCTTTTTTTGTTAGAGGGGATATAAGATTTCGAATCTCGCCTGTGCAAGTGGAATCAGGGTGACTGTGTATAATATTTAAAACGCCCGAGTCTGGATTGAAAAGGAGGGTTAGTTTGCAGTGATCTTAGTTCTTTATCAGAAATGTTATCGCTTGACAGGACCTCAGACTCCAAGCATTACGTCAGTTTCAAGACACCAACACTATTAATATCAAGAAGCCCTTGCGGAGGAAAGCGCCACCCCAGACCCGACGGTCTTAAAGGGACAGAAGCATCCATGCTCCTCCACCCAACCTAGGGTTTGATGCAATACAAAGTGAACACTGGATCCATTTAAAATCAGAAATGATCTAATGTTAATCTTATATGATCCCTGTAACGATAAGTGGTCACACTTGGTAACATTTGCAGTATGATACATATTATTTGATCACTAATGACATTCAGTCAATCTTGATTATATTTTTATATATATATATAGTCTAGATACACCAAGGATTAGACCGGAGACTTCTGACACGCCTTATGGGTACACTACCAGAATAAAGTTATTACATAAAAACATTTAAATCACAACAAAAAAATTCCAGAACGTAATTCATCTGTATATCGCTAGAGATACCTGATATGTTAAAAAATATACATAATTTCAACAAAACAAGACCATGACACCCCGAATCTAATCTAACCACGGTATCGATATCACCGATAACATTAGATTATTTGGCGATTATATTGTGGAAGGGTACAGACAGCAAATTTCTGAAGGTTTATATGGTTTATAGACTGCGCAATTTTTGAATGAATAGTAATTATTTCACAGGCAAAACCTACGAGACAATATCTTCAAAGAAAGAAATTGTAAGCTTCTGCATGCACACAACCATGTACTGACAGTTCAATAGCATAAAATTATTTATTGTAGCATTTTTATTATATAATATATTGTATAATAACATACTATGCCAATATACATATCTGTATACCCTGTTGTAGCCTTTTCGTGAAAATTGAAGAAAAAAGTCGAAAATGAAGATGATCAATCAATGGTTGTGTTTCCAAATCGCCTTAAATGCCATGGGAACCAGAGATCTCCAGAAAGTTTTTAATCTTGTATATAGTAGAGCATTTTTGTTTGTGAAGTAATTCTGATTAATTAATTCATTTTGTTTATAGATTCTGAAATGGAATTCATGCTAAGTTGCAAAAAAAGCCCAAGTTGCTGACTGACAGACGCAAGAAAAGTTCTTAGATACAGCTTTTCCTTTGGTAAATAGTATAAATTCATAATTATAATATATATGTGTATGTATGTATATATATATATATTTGCAAATATACTATATGAAAGCACTAATGTTTCAATACAAAATAGGAGAATTACAAAAAAACAAGTATGGCAAACATTACTTTGTTGTAAATTTGCTTGTAAATTGTCTCTAGTTAACAATTTACCTTTTAAGTTCACAACTTGCCAGTCATCCATAGGCATGCATTATGCAACACTCAATTAGAACACTTTAATTTATTCCAGGACAATTGCATTTGTTTATTAGATACTGACTTTTTCCAATGTACCTGTATGTCTGAAGGGAATATATAAAAATTAGTCCGAAAACCTGACAAAAGCACTTCCAGGCAACCATTTTTTATTATTATTATTTTTTTAACAAGCAGTCTTGGGGGAAAATAAAACCTTTAAACCAATTTTTTTTACTTTTACCAAAAACGTCTCACCGCACAGATCTTCATTCTATAAATAATGTACAGTGGGTGTGTTTTGTGATGTTTCTGTATTCGTGTCTGGGGTACTTTTATGAATAATATTTGCCCATGTGTGTCTGTGTGTGTGTGTGTGTGTGTGTGTGTGTGTGAGAGAGCGAGAGTGTGTGTGGGGTGTGTGTGTGAGAGAGAGCTTGTGTGTGTCTTTTTAAAAGTTTGTTCGAAGTGTACAAGAGATTAAAATTCAATCTTCTCATTGCATGGTTTAAATTGCTCACAATGAAGCTTGAATATGGGTTTTCTAGGTTATGAGACAATGGGCGAGTTAAGCTTAAGAAATCACAGACTCCGTCTGACATTTTCCACAGGCTTTCCATTCTCTGCGCTTTCTTCCTCCTCGGTTAAGATAGGGAATATGAGATGTAAGAAAACATTCGTGTAAGCAGCCTACTTAATGGCAGCTCAGACTGTGCTCTAGTTTTTTGTTGTTTCTTTTTGTTGTGTGGGTGGGATTAATGATGAAGTCACTCACTTATAAACTGATGATTTTGCTTTTACCTTCTTCATGCAAACATAAGATGACCTGGTGTCAAGGGGTTGGCAGATAGCATAGCAGTTATGACCAGGAACCAAAATGTTTTTAGATTGACTATCCAAGCCAATAGGGTGAAACCACTAATAGTTAACCATAATGGCTCCAGATTGTTTCTGGATAAGAGCATCTGCAAAGAGCCCGAATTCTGCTATCATTAGTCATCTGCTATGACTAATGACTGAAACATAAAAACAATGAAACTTGCTTCTCTCCGTGCTTACACGATATCATGTTATTTTCATAACTGTCCATACACTCCTCACAAGTAGTAAGCTGTGTATAAATACACTTTTTAACGGCTATGAAGAGACAGAAACATGAACCCAGTCGTAGTCATATTATTATGTAATGTCAATCAAATATATTAAACTCTGCAATATATAAATGGTAGACGTTTCCAAACATTGTAGCGCGCGCGCGTGTGTGTGTGTGTGTGTGTGTGTGTGTGTGTGTGTGTGTGTGTGTGTGTGTGTGTGTGTGTGTACGTCCACACAAGCATGATTGAATGTACATGCATTCACGGGTATGTGTGCTCCAGCTCTGCCTGCTTGACGGCTTTGCGGACGGTACTGTCTTTCATCTGGTCATGCTGACCAACTCTTCACATAGTATAGGACTATTTAAACCCGAGGTGAGTGACCTCATACAAAATGGCTCCTTACAGGGTGGTTCTGTATGTCCTACAGGTGCACCACAGAGAGCATCCTGATTGGCTGCATACAGGCTTTGTGTGGTGACTGGACCTTCAGAAATGTAGTACATAGAGCTCAGAGAAACACTCTAAAAACCCTAGTCACCAAATCCATAGACTGTTCTCTACACTAGTCAGGCACCTGACAGGGCACGTTCCACCCTGAAGCCCGAAGAGTAGACTGTTGAACATGACAGCAAAATGGCTGCTGCGAAACGGCTCTCCGCTTCCGTCCTCGCCAGAGCACTCAATCTCGGCATAGACGCACACGCTTTCCCCCCGCAACACGCATGCAGGTACTTACACTCTAACACACACTCACTTTCACACATACGAGTTGATGCAACTGTTACTTCCCGGTTCGCCACCAGCCCAGACCACACGCAGCCCCCACC